>PITB01025396.1:0-13018 GCA_004024585.1 Paradoxurus hermaphroditus
CAAATCAGGAAACTATAGATGCTGGCGAGGATGTGGAGAAGTAGGCACCCTCCTACACTGTTGGTGGGAATGCAAACTGGTGCAGCCGCTCTGGAAAACGGTGTGGAGGTTCCTCAAAAAAATGAAAATAGAGCTACCCTATGATCCAGCAATAGCCCTGCTAGGAATCTACCCAAGAGACACAGGAATGCTGATGCATCGGAGCACGTGTACCCCAATGTTCATAGCAGCACTTTCGACAATAGCCAAATCATGGAAAGAGACCAAGTGCCCATCAACTGACGAATGGATAAAGAAGTTATGGTACTTATATACTATGGACTACTACGTGGCAATGAGAAAAAATGAAATCTGGCCATGTGTAGCAACATGGATGGAACTGGAGGGTATTATGTTAAGTGAAATAAGTCAGTCAGAAAAAGACAGATACCATATGTTTCCACGAATAGGTGGACTTTGTGAAACTAAGCAAAAACCAGGGGGAGGGGAAGAGGGGAAAGAAAAAAAAGACACAGAGAGGGAGGGAGATAAAACATAAGAGACTCTCAAAGACTAAGAAAAAACTGAGGGTGAGGGGGATGAGGGAGGGGGGAGAGGGGCATTAAAAAGGGCACATGTTGGGATGAACACTGGGTGTTCTATGTAAACCAATTTGAAAATAAACTATTATAAAATTAAAAAAAAAACAAGCAAAACAACTAGATCAAAAGAAAGATGACAGGCAGACCGCTCATGCAATCCCACCTCTCAAAAACCAGTCTGGGTCTCTCTCAATCCCAGGCATGACTTACCCGAGATGCTGTAGATAACACTGTGGATATTTCAAGGCTGAGCACAGGAACTCCATGATTTCACATTTCACTTCCATGTCTTGTATTTCCAAGTATCTCAGATATTGATTTTCAATCAAAACTTGGAAGAAGTCTTCATTCAACATGGAGGAATTCACATGTCTAAAGCTGGAGAGGTAAGCAGTGCCTGGTTACAATAAGATCTTATTGGCTAATTAGTTCTTTTTACAAAAACAGCTTTATTGAGATATAAATGGTATATCAATAAACACATCTATAATGTATTTAAGGATTATGATTTGGTGAGCTTGGATATATACATACACTCATGAAACCATTACCACAATTAAGGTAGCTAATTAGTCCTTCTTATCCTCCAGCTTTATTGAGATGTGATCGACATATAACAATGTATAAGTTAAGATGTGTTGATTTAATACACTAATATGTTGGAAAATGAGTACTGCCTTGGCGTTGGCTAACACCTTCATCCCATTACAAAATTATCATTACTTTTTTGTGATGGGAACATTGAAGATCGACTCTTGGCAACTTTGGAGTGTACAATACAGCACTGTTGACTACAATCACAATGTTGTTTTATCAGATCCCCAGAACTCACTCATCTTCTAACTGGAAGTTTGCTACCTTTTGACCAACACATGCCCACTTGCTAATCAGTTCTGCATTCAATGAGTCCATACACATGTGAGAGCCTTTCTGTGTGGTCCAGGGCTCCAAACCAGGTTGTTCTCAGCTCAGCTTATCCTCCCTGGTTGGCCAAACTTATGTCCATAACTTACCTTCCAAACTTCAGTTTTGAGTCCATGAGAGAGAGAGTGTAGGATGCCTTCTCCTAAAGATGGGTGTGGGAATTAATATACACGACACCTGTAATTGGTTGTGCACAGAGCTTGATAGGGGGGATAAGTAGGCACTCGGTAAGTGGGAGCTAATAGTAATAGTTATAACAACAGGGAAGAAAATAGTCAGACACTCTCTAGGGGCAGCTGCATGATGTCTGGTGGGATATTTCAAGGAATTTTGATGAGTTATTGGGTTTCTAGGTATTAAAAAGCACAGGAGCAAAAACATGGGGTATTGACTATGAGAACAGACTCTAGAGACAAGGTGTCCATTTTAAATCCATATTTTAAGTACATACCAGCTGTATCATCTTATGCCTCAATTTGTTAATCTGTGAAATGGGGAAGCCTACTCCGTTTGTTATGTCTTTTTAAACAAAAAAAAATTTTTTTTACTCTTTATTTTTTGAGAGACAGAGGAGGGGAGGGACAGAGAGAGAGAGAAGAAAAAAATTTTTTTACTCTTTATTTTTTGAGAGACAGCAGGGGAGGGACAGAGAGAGAGAGAAGGAAACACAGAATTGGAAGCAGGCTCCAAGCTGTCAGCACAGAGCCCAACATGGGGCTCAAACCCACGAACTATGAGATCATGTCCTGAGCTGAAGTTGGACGCTTAACTGACTGAGCCATCCAGGAACCCCTACATTTATATATCTTAATGGAAAAGTGACCTCCCTAATATGCGTATCTAAAAAACAAACAAACCAACAACAACAAACCCTAAAACTCAAAAAGAGATCTATTTTTGTGGTTGTCAGGGGCAGGAGGTGGAGGAATTGGGTGAGGTGGTCAAAAGGTACAAGTTTCCGGGTACTGGGGTGGGTGTGACCTACAGCCTGATGACTGTGGTTAACACGGCTGGCTGGTCTATTTGAAAGTTGCTGAGAGAGTAGATCCTTCTCATCACAAAGAAGAAAAAAATTTGGTAACTCTAGAAGGTGATGTATATATATATATATATTTTAGTTTTTAAAAATATTTATTTATTTTTGAAAGAGAGAGAGAGAGACAAAGCACAAGTGGGGGAGGGGCAGAGGCAGACGGAGACAGAATCCAAAGCAGATTCCAGACTCTGAACTGTCAGCACAGAGCCCAACGTGGGGCTCAAACCCACGAAGTGTGAGATCATGACCTGAGCCAAAGTTGGATGCTTAACCAACTGAGCCACCCAGGCACCCCCAGGAGGTGATGCATATTGCCTAAACTTACTGAGGTGATCATTTTGCAATATATGCAAAATGTCATACATGCAAAATACACACAACATATGCAAAACGTCGTCGTTAGTCTGCACACCTTAAACTTACACAGAGCTCTTTGTCCCTTTTGTGTCCATACGACTAGAAGGGGGAAAAATATAAACATGGATGCTTTCTGCAAGTCTATTGAGCAGAGAAGGGGAAGAAACACAGGATGAGAAGCAGACTATTTCCATGGAATTCCCTCCAACCACAGTCCGTTTTATACGCACATTAGTTTTTGCACTTGACACGGAGGGGGTCTCAGAGCCGCATAAAACACCTTCGCTGAATCAGTCTCCATAAAACTGTTTGTCACAGCCAGGACTTTCAAATTCTTGAGTGTCCTAAACACGGAGCAGAAGTCTTGCCAGCAGAGAAAACAACGATCACTGCTTTCCGGTCTGGATGCAAGACAGAGAGGACACCATGGTTGGATGTCAGAGGTTAAACTCGAGAAAACCCACTTGTAAACCCAGGGCTGGTCTTCCCTCCTCTAGTTGTGATCACAGATCCTTTATGACTCCAGTAAGACTCCCTCATTTTAAAAAGATGTCCAGAAGAACCATTACAAGATTTCTCTATTCTGGGAAGACTTGTAGCCTTAGGTAAGGGTACCTGTATTTTCCCATGACTTAGAAAGAGAGTTGTTGTTTTAATCACTTAAGATTTATATGGGAGCAGAGATTAAATTATATCTGCATTCTCTATTCTTTGCTTATAAAATTGCTATTAAAAAGAAAAATTATCCTATGTAGTAGCAGAATAAGGGAATATTAATCTCTTTTGTCATGGTGAGTGCAGGAGAGGAAAATCAATAGACTAATATGTAATGTCATCTGACTCTGGAAACATCTGCCGATTTTCCCCTTCATTTCCCCCTATGGAGTCTTTTTCAGAGAGGCCGGCCAAGAGATGCCTATGAGGATTTTTGCTGTTTGTATTCAATAGTTGGAAATAACCCAAAAGCATATGAAGGGGAACTGCTTTAATTACCTCCAGTACACTTATTTTTTTAGGAGACTTTAGTACACCTCATTGAAGAAGACTCATTGAAAAAGGTGTGCACAGACATTAAAATATTTCTAAGACCTATTCGATGAAAAAAAGAAATGAATGGAGTACTTATACTAGCATGTTATTTTTGTTTAAAATAAAATCCCCTTAAATAAAATCATGTACATTTCACATCCATTTTAAATGCAAATACATCAAAATAATACTAACTCCATGTCTCGGAGTGGGGAGAGGAATGGATACAGGTAGTCAAAGCATGCAAACCTTCTGCCACATTATATATTTGAAAGTCGCTAAGAGAGTAGATTATAAAAGTTCACACACATACACACACACACAAATTGTAACTACATGAGATGATCGATATGTTAAGTAACCTTATTGTGGTAATCATTTCGCAGTGTGTACATATATAAAATCACTATGTTGTATACCTGAAATGTATATCAATGTTATATGTCAATTACAGCTCCAAAGAGCTGGGATGAATATACCAACTCCCTTCAAGAACTCCCACAAAAGTTATAACAGACTCACCAACACGAAAGAAATTTCTCACCTTTTTAAGAAAAAAAATTTTTTAGCGTTTATTTATTTTTGAGAGAGAGAGAGAGAGAGAGAGAGAGAGAGAGAGAGAGAGAAAGCACAAGTTGGGGAGGGGCAGAGAGAGATGGAGACACAGAACCCAAAGCAGGCTCCAGGGTCCAAGCTGTCAGCACAGAGCCTGATGCGGGGCTGAACCTACAAACTGTGAGACCATGACCTGAGCCGGAGTCAGATGCTTAACCGACTGAGACACCCAGGCGCCCCAAAATGAAATAAAATTTTAAAAAGCAGTGCTCAGGGGGCGCCTGGGTGGCTCAGTCGGTTAAACGTCTGACTTCAGCTCAGGTCACAATCTTGCAATTTGTGGGTTCTAGCCCCATGTCGGGGTCTGTGCTGACAGCTCAGAGCCTGGAGTCTGCTTCAGATTCTGTGTTTCCCTCTCCCTCTGTCCCTCCCCCCTCTCAAAAATAAATAAATATCATTTTTTTTAATGTAGTGCTCAGTAGTCACTCGTCGCTGGTGGTTCACTTATTGGCTGGTGTGTTTCCACCATCACAGAAAACTCCCATCAGACAGTACCTCCCTAGAGACTAACAAGCTGGTGACACACAGAAGTAGGGGTGACAGATGCAATGTCCTCACGTAGAAGGCAGGGGAAGGGATGCAGAATAGAGATAAGGAAGTTAAATAACTTTGCTTTTCCAGGATTCTCTCAGTTAGCATGGAAATCTGCATCCCAGGACTTCCTGTCCTGGTTTTAAAACTGAAATTCCCTTGTGTAAGGGACCACTTCAGGACAGGTGGTTGCCCTGGATGCAGGGGGAGAGGGAGGATGGCAGGCAAGGTCCCAGGATAGGGCAGGTTGCCCAAGGAGAGAGGAGAGCACTCACCCAGTGGAACGGAGTGAATCCGGGTGGAGTGTGGACACTTGGGTGACAGTCAGGGTGACAGTCAGCTCTAGACACTGCAGATATTTGCAGTGTTTAAGACAAAAAACAGACACTTGCATATCTTTGTTCTTACTGATGATCAAAGCAGCTTTCTGACAATCATTTAGGATCTGACTCACAAATGCCTCCTCCTGGATTTCATGCAGACAGTACAATAGCTGTGGGACCCCATGGTGCCAGGTTGGGGGGCCGCATTCATGTGGCAGGGCTGCGACTTTCAGCAACTTCTTTCTATTACCTAAGGTCAGCTTGCATTGGAATGACTTCTCCGCAGCTAAAGCACACATTTCATTTAAAAGGCCAAATAGGAAAAGCCCCATCTGAGCAAGATAGTTTTTCTTTCTTCCAGGGTATGCTATCAGGCGTGTGATATGAACGCGGTCCAACACTCGGAAATTTCTGAGTGTTTGTGGGGAGCAGAGGACATACAACAAGGCAGCAAAAAATTCCTGGAAGCTCATGAAGGCAAAAGCATAATGGTCTTTGTTACCTGCAACCCTTTGAAAAATATTCGCGCAGAAGAAAGTAGCAACGGCAGTCTCGTCCAGCTTGGCATGCTCCAGGTCTTTGGTGTCAAACACCCATTTCATGTTCCACATGCCCTCTGCGGCCAAATGACACAGACCTCTCAGCTGTTCTTGGTGCGCGTTACCAGAAACTCTTCCAGTATTGGTGGGATATAAGCTAGACAGATACTGGACAAATAGAGCCGTGGCGTTTGGATACACCTGTGTGAGATCTGCTCCTCTCTCCATCTGCTGTCTCAGACAAGAACACACCATCCAGCAAACCACAGGGACCTGGCACATGGAGAAGAGAATGGTGTTTCCCATGACAAAATTCAAAGCTTCATCAGCCTCCCTCTTGTTTCCGAAATAGGTCCTGAAATACTTGACCCTTTCCACCATACCAAACCCTGTAAGGGTTATAAAAGAGGGATCTTTCAGGAAGGGCTTAAGTTTCCTCTGAGACATGAACCTCAGGGAGATCAGTATGGTGGCTTCAGGAAGCATTCTTTTGCTCAGCAAACTGGTCAGGAGGATAGACCCGGGCAATTTCTGGCTCCAGTCCTCACTCAGGTCAGTCGGCCTATCTGTGAGGGTCAGTGTTACCTCCTCAAAGCCATCAAAGAGAAGCAGAAGTTGGTCTGGTTTGGACATAATCTTGGATATGAGAGCCCGTGACCCAGGCCACTTATGGGCAATCAGCTCTGAGCAGCTCTGCTTGTCCACCTGGGCCACTTCCTGGCAATGGAAATAGAAAGCACCCCAGAACTTGTGGGGGTAGAACTTGTTTTGTGCCCACTCCAACATCACCTTTTTGGCTAGGGTTGTTTTTCCAACCCCAGCAACTCCCTGTAGGACCACAGTCTTGGGCAGTCTCCCTTGAGGTCTTCTGGGAAGAAATAGACATGGTAAGAACCTCTCATATCTCTCTATTTCTTGGTAGAAGAAGTCTACGTGGTTCCCAGGCCAAGTGGTCTTGCTCCATGTCATGGACTCTCATCCATCACGTGCAGTTTGTACTCATGCATTTTATCTAGATGAACAATATGGGAGAAATATAGGGGGTACAGCATCAGAGTTATCTGTGAGAACTAATTGAACAACAACAAAAAAAACTAACTTTGATGTCTACACCAAACCAGCTTTGATGTCTGCACTTTTCCTGAGAGCACCATACCAATTTAGAAGCTGTGAGTAAACAGAAAAGTCAACTTGAAGTGACTTGAACAGAATAAGAGCTGCTTTTTATTAAATAAATATGGGAAGGGGTGTGTAGAGATGTTGAAATTGGTTCAGTGGCTCTGTAACGTCAGAGCCAAGTAACACCACATTTCTATGAGCCCATTCTTCATATTTCTTGCCTCATGAATAAGAGACTGCTGTTGTAGCTAGGTTATTCTTATGTAGTAGGTTATGGTATTTGTATTCAAAGCACAAATAGTGGGGAGGAGGGACATCCTAAAAGCTCATGTCTACTTTCTTCAGTACAAGCTGAAGCACTCATCAGTACAAATTAATGAACTCAGGAGATCTCTAATCTCTACTTATATCTTACGGCCTTGAGTTGTCAGATGGTTAACCCCAACTTTAAGGAAAGCTGGAAAAAATATTTACCTTAGGGCTGGTCATATTTTACCCCTAAATAAAACTGGATTTTGCTAGCACATGAAATATGGGGGTAGGGAGTTAACAGGATCCGTCACAACCATCATCTCAACCTGTGATTCTCTTCTCTCCCTCTCCCGTCTCCTCAACAGGAAACTTTACAAATTAGACATGATGTTTGGTCCAATTGCATCTCCCTCAACCCTAGCTGATTGTAGAAGGAAGCTTCTAGTCCAAGATCTACTGACTTATTAGCTCTATGAGGGTGAACCAGTCACGGAATCTCTAAGCCTCCAGCATGCCATCTCCAAAACAAGGTAGGGTTTATGACTCTGGCTCAGACTGGCGTTGGAACTATCAGTCCTCCAGTGTTTGTTGAACAGGGGAAATCTAACTTCTCAGACTGGAGCTGGGGATCCCATACCCTGCCTACTGCATGCTTTCATGACAGATTAGAGCGTTGTCCTTGAGCTCTCAGTTTCTTTTGGCCTCATCTCTTCACACAACCTGACTGAGAAGCACAAACTTGATTCGCACGAAAATAATTTGAGTTCTTGCTAGAATCCGACTTCTGAAGGCCCAGGATGGTGGAGTGGGGAAGAGGACGGAATAGGGATCTGCTGTATTTGTCTGCCTACCAACTGTCCCCATTCTGGTGAGAGCACTACCATGATTCTTTGGGGGAACCTCCTCCTCCCACCCTCAGTTGGTTAAATTGGGCTGTGGGCTGGTCCTATCACCAAGCCCTCTCTGAAGTGCACGAGCCATCTTAACCAACCGGAACATTTCATCACATTGTTCATTGATGAGCTCGGGATCTCAGTTCATTAGGTGAGTCAGTTCTAGGATGAGTGCTGGAGAAATGAGAAAAGACTCCTCTTTCTGCTGAGGCTATGCAGGTACAATGTATGTGTAGGGTAGCTGGTGGCCAAGATGGCCACTGTGGCATGAGACTTGAGACTGAGTCCCACAAAAGAAGAAGAAACTAGAAGGACAGAGTGATGTCTCAAGGATGTACCTGGGGCCCCTGACTCCAGCGGGGCTGGGGACTGGATCTTGAGTTAGGTAAGTCCACAACTACTCTTTTTTCTTAAGTTCTGATTCATATAAGAGAATGACATACTCATTCATAATCTACCTTGTCTCAGGAACCGAGCTTCTCACCCAACCCACAGCCTGTTTTCCCATAGGCTTTGTCACAATGCCAGCACGTACCAGATTCTCCTTCCTCCAGATTCACTGGCATTTCTCTTGGGTTCGGGTTCGCTGGCTCCAGGCTGGGTAGAATGTATGGAATAGACAGGAAAGGAGAATGTTCCACTGGAATGACTGACAGGACAGGGAAAGCCACATGGAGGCAATGGGCCCTTTCAGGATGGGAGCAGTCACACCATCTGAGTCCTATTCATTCACCACCTTAGTCCAGGGAGAAGAACATTGCCTTGACTCCATCATGATGTTAAGAAGTGAGAAATGTTGCTGTTTGAGAATGTACTGAGGAAGGTGTTCACTAACATAAATTTGTATCCTAGCCAAACACAGAGGGAGAAATATACACAAAAACACACACATGTATGTATACATAAAATATATGCAGATTTTCATGTAAATGTATGTGCACATATAGATATATGTGTATAAATCTATGTGCAGATTTGTATGTATATGAAAATAATCATATATATGCACGTATACATGTATAGTCATTGATTTTTCTTATTCATGCTATTTATGTTCTGTAAATTACTGTGAACATTCAATTAGCCAATACTGCTCCAATGTGAATACAGTGATTCTGTACACAAGATTTCAACTCTGTCTACAACATTTTCAACTCTTCAATCCATAACCATGGTCTATGTGTGTTTTTGTTTAAAGACATCATATTCGATATATATCATTGATTCATTAACACTGAACTCACAATCAACAGTGCTATATAACTCATGCCTGAATGAAGCTTACCCAACATAGGTATTTTCTCTGTAAGGCATGTCACAGCCCTTTTGTGCTTAGGACATCAAATAGCACTCCACCACTATGCTTTGGGGATCAAGTTAAACAGCAAAGTCACCAACAAAATACACAAAACCACAAAGAAAGTGGCACTAAATAGACGATGGAAAAGACACTCGTTGACAGGACGAGAACACAGGTAAGAAGGCATCTGCGGCTGGGAACATCTACATTCAATTGTACTCCATCCTACGTGTCTGTAAATGAGAGTGCCACATGATTGATTTCGGAGTTACAAATAAATTTTAATGAGTAGGTGGATTCACAAACATGGAATCTATAAATGATGAAGACGGACCATATATAGATACTAAATAAGCAGTATTTGATTAAGTGTTTTGTTGTTGTTAATATGCTCATATAATGGTCTTTTGCAGTCAGAGTCATCATCTTACTCCACCGTTTGCCTTCTGATTAATATGGGTGGCCAGTAAAGTATTTAGTTCTTTAGCACTGAAACCCATCCCCATGTGTGTACCAGATTGTTACTTACCATTTAGCTCCTTCTGTACCCAAAGACACAGTTCTGTCTGGTTCATCTTGGCAAAGATGTCATGAGTCACGTCCCAAGCCAGTTGTCCAGGGAAGTACTCCAGCAAGAGATGAACCACCTCCCCCCATCTGGCTGTCTTCACCTGGTCCCAGGTGACCTGGGCAGAGCCAGGTCTGGGGTTCTCATCCACTAAAAGCTGCTTGAACCTTTGTAGTTCCTCCTTACTTAAATAGACCATGTACAGCATGACCCCATTTTCAAAAGGGGAGGAGGAGGAGGCAGAGGACATCAAGGATGGGAACAAAGAACAAGGAGATGAAGAAGAGCAAGTAGAAGAACAGGAGGAAGAGCTGGAGGAAGAACAAGAGGAGCAGGAAGCGGAGCAGGAAGAAGAGTTAGAATTCGAATTTACATCACTCATTTTTGCTCAAGACCTCAAACCTCAGTGCCAGTGATAAAGACAAGCAATTGGAAGAGAGAACAGACCAGACCTGTGGAGACATGAAAATAGAAGAAAATGAAAACCCACCCAAGAGGATGGATTTATCGAATCAATATTTTATAGAGCATACCGTGTACCAGATACTCGCTTAGTCTCCTTCCCCCCAAGTTTCTCTGTCCTGTGGAAAAACCTGAAGGGACATCCAGTGTTTGGGTTTAGTGTTTAGACTCAAATCCACTTTGTGGTTTTTATTTCTCAGCCTCACATATTGGCAAGGTGACTGGCCAAATTAGACTGTGTCTCTTTTCTCACCTTTGATCCTGGGATCAGAACATATCTGTTCATGGGGTTGTGAGGATTCTCAAAGAGACAAATCTACAGGTACATTTGGAATAGTCCCCAGCACATCATAGTGAACAATTATTTGGGGCTTATATCTATACCTCAGTGTTTTTAGAGACCCAATGGGAATCTATAAAAAGCGCCTGGAATCAAAGGCATGTTGTTCCTCTCCATTCATCTCCTCCACTGTCTCATCCTTCTTTGGTCTTCCATCATGGTTATCATGGGCAAGAAGTGGAATGCGGAGAAGAAGAAAGAGAACAATGAAGTCGCTGGCAGGAGAGGGGCTTATTTCTTGGTCTACCTGCTGCTCATATACAATTACTTCTCTGAGTTAGCTTTGTCACCACTTTAATTTCATCTCCATCACCTGAGAACTTCATAAATTGGGCACTGACTCAAAGCTTTATCTCCTTCAATTCACTGCAATTGTTCTGGATAATTGCAAGGTCCCTGTGGATGACAGCTGCCTGTTAAATTAGCACATAACTTTCACCTCCACTCTTGGATTCTGTCCATTCCTGATATGTGAGCAAAAAAATCTACATTAAGAAAAAAAGAAAGATTTCAAACAACCCAACTTTACACTTCAAGGAACTAGAAAGAACAAACTAAGCCCAAAGTTAGCAGAAGGAAGGAAATAGTAAATACCAGAGAAGAAATAAATGAAATAAAGACCAAAAACAAAGTAGAAAAGATCGATGAAACTGAGAGTTTTTGTTTTCTTTGAAAAGATAAACAAAACTGACAACCTTCAGCTAGATTAACCATGAAAAAAAAGAGAGGGGACTCAAAATCAGAAACAAAAGAGGAGACATTACAACTGACCCCAGAGAAAGACAACAGATCATGAGAGACCACTATCAACAATTACACCTCAAGAAATTGGATAACTAAGAAGAAACAAATCCATTTCTAGGAACACACAAACTACCAAGATTGAATTACAAAGAAACAGAAAATATAAACAAATCATTAACAAGTAAGGAGGCCGAAACAGCAACCAAAAATCTCCTCCAAAAGAAAAACCCAGGACCAGATGGTTTCCCTGGTGAATCCCACCAAACACTGAAAGAATTATCAACAATCCCAAATTCTTCAAAAAGCTGAAGAGGAAGGAACGACTTCCAAATTCATTTTACACGACCAGCATTATCCTCATACCCAAACTAGATAAGGACACCACAAGAAAATTACAGGCCAATATCTGATGAACACAGATGTAAAAATCCTCAGCAAAATACTAGCAAATTGCATCTAACATCACAGTAAAATGATCATATGCCACAATCAAATGGGATTTATCCCTAGGGTGGAATGAAGTTTCAACATAAACCAATAAGTGTGATAAAACACATCCACAGAGTGAAGTGTAAAACCCATGTGATTAATCCAATGGATGCGGAAAAAGCATTTGAAAAGATTCGATATCCTTTCCCAATTAAAAAACTTTTAACAAATTAGGTGTGGATGGAAAGTAGCTCAACATAATAAAGGCCATACATTAAAAGGCACAGCTAGGGTCACTTGGGTGGCTCAGTCAGTCAGACTTCGGCTCAGGTCATGGTCTCACAGTTCATGAATTCAAGCCCCTCATCAGGCTCTGTGCTGACAGCTCAGAGCCTGGAGCCTGCTTCAAATTCTGTGTCTTTTTCTCTGTCCCTCCCCTGCTCATGCTATCTTTCTGTCTCAAAAAAAAAATTAAACAATTTTTTTTTAAAAAGGCACAGCTAACACCACATGCCACCATGACAAGATAAAAGCTTCTCCTTTAAGATCAGCAACAAGATGAGAATGCCGACTCTCCCACTTCTGTTAATACCTCCAGCCAACAGCAAGAAAAAGCAAACAAAAAGCATGCAAATGAGGAAGAGGTAAAATTATCTCTGTTTGCAGACAACATGATTTTACAAATAGAATATTCTAAAGACTCCACCAAAAACCTATTAGAACTAACAGACAAATTGACCTAAGGTGCAGAATACAAAATAAATACACAAAAATCAGTTATGTTTTTATACATTAAGAATGAAGTATCTGGAAAAGAAATTCAATAAACAATTCCGTTTACAGTAGCATCATAAAGAATAAAATACGTGGGTATAAATTTCATTGAATAGGTACAAGATCTGTATGCTGAAAACTATATGACATTGATAAAAATTTGAAGACACAAATACATGGAAAGACATCCCATGTCCTTGAA
>PITB01025397.1:0-22648 GCA_004024585.1 Paradoxurus hermaphroditus
TAAACTTAACAGTGACCTTCAGGTTCACAGACACTCCTACACAAACCATACATAGAATTTTTAATATTTCTTACAAGGCAGATCTACTGGCGATAAATTCCCTCCATTTTTTTAACCAAGATCTCCTGGGAATTCTTTGGGCACAAGTCATAGGAGGGTGGAATTTTGACCTGTAATTAAAAGTAAAGCCACCAAAACTAAAGATTCCTCCCTCACACGCTGGCCTCGGCAAGATCCCTTCTCTGTACAGTGCAGTTGTCACTGTCTGACAGTCTCATACTCTGCTGACTGCGGGGGGTCTGGCTCTCACTCCCAGATCATTTTCTGTTGGTGAGGAGTTGCTTGGCTTCCGGAAGGGGGCACATGCCATTGGTGTTGGTGGCATTTTGCAGGACATCTATAGTCAGAAGGTTATAAAGAAACCGAGTTGAGCCTGTTGAAGAGGGCCTATCTTCCTAGCCCACGCTGGCTTTTTCCATCTTCACCAAAGGCAGAGTTAGAGGAGACATGGTCAGCCCATAGCATAAAGCTATGGATTGGACATGACACAAATCCTAGCATGTTAAAATCATACACTCCCGCAGGTCTTCAATTTCTTATTTTTTTTATTTTTTATTTTTTGTATTAGGATGTCTTTAAAATGTGATAGGAATGCCAACTTTTAAGATGTCTGAGGTGTTGACATATAGGAACGTACAGACGTGTCTTCGGAGGCCTGCACCTTTCGGGTTCACGCACTGTATTCTGCACTCCCCCCACCAATACGTGTGATAAACACTACTTCTCTGTTGCAGCATCTTTACCCCCGGCCCGTGGCCTCTGAATTCTGAGTGTGGTATTTTCAGCCTTCACCAACAAGAGGAAGCACAAGAGTTGAAATATGTTTGTCACCCTGGGATTAGGTGATCTCTCAAGTCACTCCCAGTACGATATTTTATAATAATTTTAGTTAATGGAAAGAATCTGCTCCACTCTCTCTAACTCACCTGCATAATCCCACGATTACAACACCAATGTGCTTTCATGATTGTTCGTTTATCTGATGCATTCGTATAGATTCTTGGAATGAATCATATCGGTTTTAGATGATAGCTTGTCCCAAATACAAATTCTTATGCAATTTATTAATTAAATTGACTTTATTGATTTCTTCCTGTGTGCCAGATAGTAGAAACAAAGGTACACAAGGAGGGAGGTCAACTGAATGATAATTGGGCTGTAAGTGCTCTTCTGATGGTTCGAAAGTTATGTGAGGTCGGAGAAACACTAGCTTTGCTTGGGTGGTAGTGACAGGTTTCAGTGAGGGAGGGTGGGCCAAAAAGACCTTGATGGGGTGCCTGGGTGGCTCAGTCAGTTGAGCGTCTGACTTTGGCTCAGGTCATGATCTTGCGGTTTGAGAGTTCGAGCCTATTTCAGATTCTGTATCTCCTTCTCTCTCTGCCCCTTCCCTGCTCTCTCTCTCTCTCTCTCTCTCTCTCTCTCTCTCAAATATAAAATAAAACATTAAAAAAAAAAAAGACCTTGACAATAAAGAGAACTTTATGAGACAGAGAAAGAGTTTTATGGATATTAAGACCGCAAGAACAAAGACTCAAAGAAAGGAACATGGATGTCATATCAGGGGTGGTGTTTAAAGCTGGGGAATGGAGCATGTCATTGAACTAGAGGCGTTGGTGGGAGATGAGGGATTTGAAGGATTTAGAATGAGGTTTAGACACTAACTTACTTGCAACGGAAAGTCATGTGGGGCTTTGGAAAACGGACTTGACAAGTGTGATATTGTGATTTATAATAAAAAAGTATAGTTAGTCTTCATCAAATTTCTGGACGAAGCTCCAATAACTGTTAGAATTTCCTGTGATAAGAGCCATTAAGATGTCCCTTGTTTTGTGAATGAGGTGTCTTTTGGAAGCAAAGCTGGGGGCTGCTGGCCAATTGAATCAGCCGGGTGATTGGAGGATTAGAACTTTCATGCCCACCTTCCTGACTTCTGGAAGTTAAAGCAATCACCAAAGGCCAATAATTTAATCACTCATGTTTATATAATGAAGCTTCATAAAACCCCAAAAGGACAGGGTTCAACAGGTTCCAGGCTGGTGACTACATGGGGATTCAAGGAGAATGACAGACCCGTAGGAAGTATGGAAGGTCCAGGCCCTTTCCCGATAGCTTGTTCTATATAGCTCCTCCATTTGGCTGTTCCTGAGTTATATTCTTTTATAATAAGCAGGTGATCTAGTAAATAAAATGATGAGTGAGAGGCTTATTATCAACCTTAGAGGAAATAATGGAAAACATAACAATTAGTTATAACTGATAAATCAATAAGTAGGGATAGAACAAT
Source organism: Paradoxurus hermaphroditus (assembly GCA_004024585.1). Classification (NCBI taxonomy): domain Eukaryota; kingdom Metazoa; phylum Chordata; class Mammalia; order Carnivora; family Viverridae; genus Paradoxurus; species Paradoxurus hermaphroditus. The sequence continues at coordinate 2,345 of PITB01025397.1, forward strand.
AAATACTAAGAAGTGCTAAATTAATCCAAAAAGGCAGGAAAAGAGGAATAAAGAAACAAAACAAATCGGATCAAGAGGAAACAAGGAGCAACATGGCAATCTTGAAACCAATCATGTTGGTATTTCCATTGTACAAAAGCGATCTAAAGACTTCTTAACATGCGGAGACTTATAGACTGAATACAAAAACAAAACTTAACTGTATACTGTCTATAAGAAATCCATTTTAAATATAAAGACACAGCTCAGTTAAAAGTAAAATAGAACACATACCCTGTAAACAGTTATTAGAAGAAAGCCGTATTGTATTAATATTCATGGAATTCAGGAAAGAAAACATTACCCAGGGTAAAGAACAACATTCTATAACACTAGACGACCCAATCCTTTAAAAAGACACAACACTTGGGGCGCCTACGTGGCTCAGTCGGTTGAGTGTCCGGCTTCGGCTCAGGTCATGATCTCACAGTCTGTGAGTTCGAGTCCCGCGTCCGGCTCTGTGCTGACAGCTCAGGGCCTGGAGCCTGCTTCGGAGTCTGTGTCTCCCTCTCTCTCTCTGACCCTCCCCCACTCATGCTTTGTCTCTCTTGCTCTCAAAAATAAATAAAAACATAAAAAAAAGACACAACACTCTCAAATGCGTAGCCAACCTATTTATATAGATCAATATATTTTACGAAACAAAAACTGAGGAACTAAAGGAAACAGACAGATGTGGAAGTGTGAAAGAAGAGTTCCATACTCCTCTCTCTGTCACTGTTAGAGTAAATAGGGAAAAAAGTTAGCAAGCACATAGAAAATTCAAACGATGCCATCAAATGACCGGACTCAATTGGCAAGAATAGAACACTCCACCCAATGCAGCAGGCAGCAACATTCTTTTAAAGTGTGCTTGGACCATTAACCAAGGGAGACCCTTTACTGGGGGGTTAAAAATATAGATCAACGAATTTTAAAGGGTTGAAATCGTATGGGACATGTGCTCAAACACAACAGAATTAAATTATAAATAAGCAACAATAAAACAATCTGGAAAACCCCCCGATATGTAAAAATTAAACAATACGTTTTCAAATGACCCACGGGTCCAAATGTAAACATAAGGGAAATTAGAAAATATTTTGAACCGAATGATAAAAATACTACATGTGAAAATTTATGTGGTACAACTAAGGCAGAAAATTAATAGCTCTAAGTGATTCTATTAGAAGAGAAAACAACAACAACAACAACGACGACAACAAAACAGCTCCTGGGGGGCGCAGTCCGTTAATAGTCTGACTCTTCCGACTCTTGATCTCAGCTCAGGTGATGATCTCACAGCTTGTGAGTTCAAGCCCTGCGTCAGGCTCTGTGCTAATGGGGTGGAGCCTGCTTGGGATTCTGTCTCTCCTTCTCTCTGCCCCTCCCCTGCTTGTCCACGTGCTCTCTGTCTCTCTGTCTCTCTGTCTCTCTCAAAATAAATAAATAAACTTTTTAAAAAAAGACAAAGGATCTCAAATCAATGACTTAAGGTAGAGAGAAAAAGAACAATTTAAATCCCAAAAAGGAGAAGCCAAGACATAATAAAGATACTGTCTAAAATCAATTGTAATAGAAAATGGATAAACAGGAGAGAACACTAATGACACAAAAAGCTCATTGGGCTTATTTTAAAAGCTCAATAAAATTGATACATTTCTGGTTAGGCCAATAAAGCAAGCAAGAAAGGAGACAGAAATGAGCAGGATTGGACATCTAATCATTGCAAACTTGCAAATATTAAAAGAATAGTATGGTACGATGAGCAGTTATAAGCCACCAAATGCAATAGCTTAGATGAAATGAAGAAATTCCCTAAAATACACCTATTACCAAAATGCAGAAAAAAAGAATTAGTGAATAATCTGACACCTCGGAAAATTTTGATTTCTTAGTTGAAAATATTCAAAGAACCACCCAGGCCCAGAAACAAGGCTTCCTTTGCGAACGGTACTCATCGTGTACAAACTGTTTCACAAATGACAGGGGTTTTGAATACCTCTCTGCTCATTCACTGAGACCCAATTTATCTTAATACCAAAGCTAGACAAAGGCGCTGCAGTCTAAAGATGTAAAAATCTTGAACAGTTTGCGAACAAGTTGAATCCAGGGATATATAACAAAGATAATAAATCATCAAGAGAGTTTATCTCCAAGGATATAAAGTTGGCTTACCGTCTGAAAATAACCCGTACGACTCACCATTTTAACAGAATAGAAGGGAGAAATATGTTAATATTATGGATGGAAATTAAAACACAGGGAAATACCAGCACATCCCCGATCAGAATTCCTACAGTTAAAAATGAAATGTTAAGTCTCAGCAGGAAAGGGGCACAACCAGACAGTCCTTTGGGGAGGGAATGTACGTGTTACGATTACTTTAGAAAACTATACAGTCATTGCTTACAAAATAAAACATATCTCACCATATAACTGAACAAATGGTCTCTTAGATACTCGTATTTACACAAATGACATGAAAACAGGCCCACACAAAAACCACGTAGACATGTTATTCCTACTAGCTTCAAACTGGAAACAACTGATAGATCAAATGTGCGTTCATAGCAAAAACTCCCGGGTATCTCTGGACAACAGAATGCTACTCAGCGATAAAATATAATGAACCGTCAGTTACATGCAACAATTTAGATAAATTTCAAGAAGTTAGTTGACCCAAAGAAATCAGACTCAAGAGACACGTATTGTAGGATTCCATTTACATACTATTTTACAACAGGCAAAATGGAAAATCTAAAGATAGAAAGCCCTTCGGGAGATGCCTGGGGGCTGTAGTTAGGGAGGGAAGGTGAATGCAAAGGGTCATGGGAAAATTTGGGGGTAATATACCCTAAATCTTGCGTCTGGCTTGGTTACACGGGTGCGTGTCATGCAGTTGTTAAACTCATTGTATTAAACATTTGAAATGAGTGTAACGAATCGATGAAGTTGCTTTACAAATTTAAAGGAAGTGTGGAGAAAACAGTAGCTGAAATATATACAGAAGGAATTTTGTCCGGGAACTTTCTGAGACAATAAGAGCTCGATTCACTTTTTTGGTTTACCTCCGCCAACACAACGGTAAGAACAGAAATGCCCGGGGCTGATTTAAGAGCTTAATAAATACAAATATCACAAGACCATCAGCAAGGTTTGTCCTGTGTTGTTCTTCTACCTCATTTTCCCTTTGTCCATCTCTTTTCCATTCGCAGTATTAGAAGTTACATCCCACTTGAATTGGTGACATACCCTGTTCCAAACAATGGGAGAAAGGGGTACTGTGTAAAATATTCATATGGGAAACCCGCACCGTAAAATATAGCTTTGTATTTATAAAAGTAATAACATATTATTGTTAAAAAATTAGGAAACACAAACATGTCATTTATTTCATTTATAGTTATGAATCTCAGTAATCATACATATATATATAAACACGTTTACTGAGTAACTACAATATGGCAGGCACTGTGCTAGTCATATGAGCAAAAACAAAGTCATTTCCCAGACAGAAGACAGAGCCTTCGGTCCAATAATACACAAATGCACATAGTGTTTTATAAGGTTTTGTAACCTGTTCGTGTACTTGACAGTATATTGCAATATATTTCCATGTAATTTATATTTTTTTGGTAAGTTTTACTATCTGCTAGTATCCGACTGTACGGTTCTACCATCTTTTTTTTAGCCAAACTTTCTTTTTTTGGCTCTTTAGGTAATTTTCCTTCCCCTCCTAGTTTTGCTGTTATTAACGACAATACTAATGTCATAAAATCAATATACCTACCTCAAGTACAGTAAACTCTTGGATTGCGAGCATAATTCGGTCCAGAAACACGCTTGTAATCTGAAGCACTTGTCTATCAAAGCGAATTTCCCCATAAGAAATAATGGAAACTCAGATGATTCGCTCTAGAACCCAAAAACAGTCATACAAGAATGATTACGATACTGTAACATAATACAAAATAATAAAGGAAATACAAAATATAAAGAAAAATAAACAAATTAACCTGCAATTGGCTTTGAAAACTTTTGTGGCTGGTGTGAGGGAGACAAGAGAGGAAGTTTACCGTGTGGGACGGTTTTCACGATCACTAACTGAATCACTGCTAGCTATCAGCTCAATGGAATCTTCTTCTGCACGGGGGCCATTGTATACGCTCGCACATGTGTTGACTACAGTGCAGTATTAATAAACTCTTGTCATATACTGTATTGAATGTAACTGGCAATAAGGCGGCAAAGGGTCTCTATCTGCAGGAAGTCTCATCTAGGATGAAGCAAACCATTCCTAAGCTTACTGCTGTATGGAAAAGCAAAGGACTGCCCATAGGTTCTTTGAAGTGACCCAAAAATACACTAGTGCCAGTTGTGGGCACCTTCCAATGTTCTGAAATTTCTGCCAAACACCGCGGCCTGAGACTGGGCAGCTGAGCATGGGAGACCATCACCCACAATCCCGCAGTGAGACAGAGAGAGGGAAGACCCATCGACTCCGTTGCGATCATGTGACGTTCAGTGTCATGCACTACTTGCATTGCAAGACATCGCTGGTTTATCAGGTTAAAATTTATTACAAATATGTGTTCGCCTTGTGGAATACTCGCAGAACAAGTACTCGCCATCCAAGGTTTTACTCTGTTTTCCAAGGATATGAATTCTAAGAAATGAAATCAGTTAAAAGATAAAGATTCCAAATAATCTGACATGTATTGCTACATCCATAATTTTATGTCAGACTTTTTATCCACCTAGATGTTTATGTGGCCAGGTTGCCTGTGGTCTTGTGTCACCAGTGCAGAAGGAACACATTTAATCGTGTCCTTCCCCTGTACTTTATCCCTATAAAGCATCGCCGCCTCAGAAACGGGTACAGAACTACAGGTTGTTCTAGTTTTGAAGGTTCACGATTTAACCTTTAAAACTTTCACGTCTCTGCTAATTAGCCCACACAAACAAATGTAGCTATCGGGCAGTACTACAAAAAAAATATTTTGACCTGAATTCCTCGATTGCGTCACCCAATCAAGCTCTCCATACTTCAATCTGGGAAACACAAATGCAGACAAATAACAGTCTGAACTAGGTACGAAGGTTAATGCTAACGCGGATTGTACGGAATTTGTCGGTGATCGTTCTGGGCAGGTTGTTTTCGGCTGTTTCATAGAAAACACACGGAAGTGTTCCTTTCTCATTCGGTTTATATGATTCTTCTTGACATTAATGGGATCCTCCATAAAGATCAAGTACACAAAATATCAGCTAATAAGCTGAGAGCAGGAGGAACAACGATTTACGCAAACATAATTTACATGAATTCTTTCTGCAGCATTGGCAACAAATAGAGCTATCAAGCACTCAGTTCCTGGTGGAATCTAACTTATTTCACAAAAGCAGATCACCCTACATGGGACTGTTTTCTTCTCCACCTCTTCTGGTAATTTCTTTGGAGACTGAACGGGGCTTTATAACACTTTCCAGGAAGGAAGTGCTTCTTTTGAAAAGGTGTTTATCTTTGAAATGTAGCAAAGAAGGCATTTTTTTTTTTCCGATTATAAAAGATACTCTGAGGAACACAACGTGTTCAGAATTAAAATGGTCAGCTCGTCATCAGAAACTCGGGAACGCTCAGAGTTGGTTCTCGAGTGTGCTAGAAAACCTGTCTGATGCCAGTTCAGGTTTCCTTTGTAATAAGTTTCCTGATCCCCGTTCCCACAATCCATACCATTTTTTGTTTTTACAAATCTAAAATGAGAGGCTGATAGGCATAGACAAACACTGACCTCCTATAAAATCCACAAAGAGCCCCATAGTCTGACAAGGGCCATCTCTTCACAGCAGGAAAGTAGGAAAGGGATATGGAAAAATACGAGTCGTCTTTAATGACACTCAACACTGTCACTCTATTTGTCTGACTTTAGATTTTCATCACTCTATTTCTCCAATTTTAGATCTTCTTAAGCTAGTCAGTGCTGGTAATAATAATTTCAACAGCAATAACAATTTCTTTATTAAACCTGTTATAACTTGAGGTATATTAGACTGGTGTCTGTTAGACATACATCTCTCCTCTATTCAAGTCATCATTTTCAGCTACGGCTTGTGTGCATTTGGAAACTGAGTTAATTTAGGCTATGTTTATATTAGACTTTGTTATGAAATACTATGAAATGTAAAGGTAGGATCCTTACAATCCCCCTAACAGGGTGAATAAGACCCGGTAGTCATATAATGCAGAGGAATTCCAAGTATTTAACCTGTTCGATTTCCTCTCTTTACTCTTCTTATCTTTAAAGAATGAATATAATTGTGAGATCGCCGTATCGAATATTCTGAGTGTCCTTGGTTGTGACGTCATTTCCTAACTGCATCCAAGTCCAAGTTTGTATCAGTTGGGAGGCTTTGCTTTCAAGAAAACGAATACTGAAATAAAAGTGCTTTTAACAATAGAGGTTCATTAATCAAACTAAAGCCACAAAAATCCCAGGGCTGGGGGTTTCAGTAGGTTGGCAAGGCAGAGCGCTAGGTTGGCCTGAGGGCGCCTGAGATCCCACTCAGCGCCGTATGAGGTGGCCACCGAGGCACCGCAGACCACACCCCCACGTGTCCCAACTCAAAGCCTGCAAGACATCCGTGGAACCTCTTTTGTGGGCCTCTCGCTCTCATCAAGGAAGAAAACGGTTTCAAAGAAGGATCCTATCACCTTGCCCCCAAAATGGATTTCTCCTCGGGTCTCCTTAGCAGGCTCACCCACAAACTCTTTCCTAAAAAGGAAATCCGAAAGTTTCTAGAACTTCAGCCTCCATAGTGGCAGGCAAGCTCAGGCCTACAAGGGAAGAAGAACTGGAGAAAAGCTGTTGACCAGGCAGCCCCGGCAACTTTCTGAATAAGCAAAAAAAATGCAGTGATCTCACTTGTGGTTCTTCTTATCCTGGGGTTTCGCTAGAGGCTGCAGAGATAGAGAGGAAGGCATTTCCGAAGTCAATTTACTTTCTTACCTTGGGAGACAACTATTTCACAACTTCCTCTTTCCTCAGACTTCAAGAAGCCCCCTTCCCTCTCATCATTCCTCGTCTGTGGCCTTTGTCCTTGTTTCCGTTACAAACTAGAAGGATTCGGAGGAGGACTTCCAGATGCCTTTGCCGTCCAACCTGCTTATCCCACTGGGACCGAGACGCAGGACCGCCTGCATTCATGATGCGGTCGATAGACTCTCTTTTGCTGCCCGTCCCCAAACCTACCCACGGGATCCCATCTTTTCTCATTTTCAAGGTCATCTCTCTCCTGTACAGTCAGTAATTCTGTTCCCTGTTGCAGTCATCTCGTCAATACGCCACTATGCTGTAATTGCTTTCTTCTTAATTGAATAAAACAAACAAAACCCATCTTGGCTCTTCATATCCCTCTAAGAATCACAGTTTTTACCAGCACACTTTCTAGGGTAAAACATTTGGAAAGAGTTGGCTCTACTGCCTTGTTTTCTCCTCAACTTATTCCGATCAGTCTTCGAACTCGCAGCTGCACGAAAACCAGTTTTATTACTACTACTTACTCTGACAAATCTAACAAACCTGGGTTTTCTCAACAAGCAGCTGTTGAGACAGCTGAACAGCCGCTTCCTCTTGAAACAACTTCTTCCAGGGCACTGTGTTTGTCTTGCATTCCTCCCACCCACTCATGGCTTTTTCTTGCCCTCTCGGTGTGGTAGCAGCCTACTGCCCCGGTTTCGGTTGTGTTCTTTTTTTATTTCTCCACTCAGGCCCTGGGGGTCCTCCTTAGAGCTCATGGATTTAAATTACCTGACCTCCCCACCAGCTTTCACGTGGATGCCTATCTGCCTACTTGACATGCCCTTTAATAGGCGACTCTTCCAAAGTAGAACCCTCGATTGTCCCCCATGGCCAGCTCTTTCCCTGGTCTTGGGTACAAGTCGTTTCTATTCATCCAGTTGTACAGGCCAGAAACTTAGTCTTTATTCTTGATTCTTCTCTTTCCGTCATCCTCCACAGCTAATCCACTAGTGAGGTCTGCCATCTTGTTTTTCTAAATATATTCCACCATATATATGTATATATATATACTTTTTCTCACTTCCATTGCTACCTGTCAGCATCATCTTTAGCTTTGATTATGCATTGGCCTCTTAGCTGGTCTCTCGACTTCTGTTCCTATTTATCTATAGTATAGTGTCCACATGACTCCCTATTTCACTCAAATTAAATCCAAAATTATGCTTTGACCCTCAAGACCTGCGTGATTGGGGCCCTCCCTGACTCTGCCCTTATCTCCTATATGCTTCTTTTTAACTAGTGCTTTCCAGACCCCACGTCTGCTAATCGTTGTTCACACGAGTCATGCTTTTCTTATTCTAAAAGCTTTTCCAGTTACTCTTCACTTTGCCAGTTCCCCTTGTTCCCCCACTGAACTCACTTCTGTATTCAGATGCTGCGTCAAGAAGCTTTCAATGCTCCTTGTATCTTCAATCGCATCCCTTGGGGCGCCTGGGTGGCTCAGTTAGGTGTTCGACTTTGGCTCGGGTCACGGTCTTGTGGTTGAGCCCTGCATCGGGCTGTCTACTGTCAGCACAGAGCCTGCTTGGGATCCTCTCTCTCTCTGCCCTTCCCCTGCTTGTGCTGTCTCTCTCAAAAATAAATAAATAAATGAATGAATAAATCAATAAATACTAAACAAACTTTAAATAGCAACTCTCACTGTTATTCCCACATCGAGTTCTATTTCCTTCCTCTACTGTATGTTTTTTCATGCCACTTATCCCTACTTAACATTATATTAAATGTTTATTTGTCATATGCATATTATATGTCCTTGTTTACTAGAATGTACCTTCTGTAAAGACAGTCATTTTTATCACATAAAATAGTGCTTATACTTATACATAGTAATCAGTGCTCTATATTTGTTGAATGAATGAATGAAAATACTGGAATCTCTTTTTAACATTGTGGAGGAGAAGAGAATGGCCTCTAAGAGGACAAAAACCCTGCATTCCATGAGATCTTTTATTTTAAAGTTTATTTATTCATTTTGAGAGAGAAAGAGGGAGAGAGAGAGAGAGAGAGAGAGAGAGCGCGAGCGCACACATGTGAGCAGGAGAGAGACAGAGAGAGAAGGAGGCAGAGAATCCCAAACAGGCTCCACACTCTGCGCTGGGGCTCAAACTCACAAACTGCGAAATCATGACCTGAGCTGAAATCAAGAGTCAAATGCTTAACTGACCAAGCCACCCGCACCATTTTATTTTTGAATAATAATTAAATTTAGTAATATAATAGGGCCGGAGCCGTGGTGATGTCATGGCGACTGTTGCATTTGGCATAGCCAGATGATTGGCAGTATGTACATACAGAGTCCGCTTATAGACTTCTAGGGGGACAGGGATTGTATATATTTTATTCGATTTGCCTAGTCACTGAAGAACGAACTATGTCGTAGACACAGGACCACTGTGAGAAGGGCATCATTAATATATGTTTGATCACCAAATATTTCTTGGATATTTTATTCAAACATTCTTCCTGATAAAACCATACTGAAAATGATATACATATCTGGGTGTAAAAGCAAAGATTACACTGCTTTGTTTTAAAGGCTCATACCATGGGGCTCCTGGGTGGCTTAGGTTAAGCGTCCAACTTCAGCTCAGGTCATGATCTTGGTCATGTTGGTGGGTTGGAGACCTGTGGTGGGCTCTGTGAGGACAGCTCGGAGCCTGGAGCCTGCTTCGGATTCTGTGTCTCCCTTTGTCTCTGCCCCTTCCCCACTTGAGCTCTGTCTGTCTCCCTCTCAAAAAAAAAAAATTAAAAAAATTAAAAAATAAAAACTGATACCAAATCCAGTTTTTGAACTCCCCCATAATAATAATGATCTAAAGACTGTTTTATTGTTCTCACCCTGGGTTCCATAGCATCTGGGGACATGTGACTCTACAGCACCTAGTAAACAGGAAGAACAGCCTTTGAAGATCCCTAGATGCCTTTTCCCTAATCCCTGTGGTCGTTTGAAAGGCACGTGACCTTAACCGTAGTGCTTAGCATAGGAACAGGGGGTCTTGATTGCAGGCCCTCACTAACTCAGGTCCTTGACCTCCTGTAGGCTGCATAGAAAGTAGGCCTTTGATCTCCACTTGAGGAAACCTGTCTGTCTCACCCATTGTCCCCAGTCATTCCTTCGATCTCAAAGCTTCTGAGATCTTTCCAAGCCCTTGGACAATTCAAGTTATTTCAAAAGCAAACGTTCCGAATTCTATCCTAGGGGCCAAGAACTCAAAGCCAACGCCTTTCATTCTTCCGAATTCTTTGCAGCAGGAGGAATAGTTCACTGGTCCCCAAAGGACTGTCTCCATCAACTTCCCACTCCCATGGACAAAATGTGCACACTCTACTCTAGGATAAATATATCTGTGGCCATATTGCATAGAGTCCCGGGGCACCAACATTCTGTAATGACCGAGGCATTGATGACGGCATGAAAAGATGACTCGGTGACAGGAGAGGACAGTGATGTGACTGTTCCCATTGTTACCGAGTGATAAAGCAGTAATTATTGTGTACTGCAACTTTGTAAATCTGTCTGATACGGTTAAGGTATCAACAATTATTTGATTATGAAGTTTCATGTTGTCTGTGGATAGGAATGCAAGCCAGAAGAAGAGAAAGTCATCCTTTTAATAAAGTAAATGCTTTAATTAAATGATTATTGAACACTTACACAGAGTAGGTCTGTGTCGGTGGCTGAGGATATAAAAATGAGCAAAACAGAGTCCCCTCTCTAAGGGACCACAGTTTAGGACAATACCCCTTTGATAGGAAATGGGACCATTTACACATTACATTTTGCTCTCCTTGAGATACTTGGCATCACTTTTGCCACACAAACATCAATTATCTGTCATCTGTAATGTTCTAGGGAGTTTGTAAAGAAGTAATTTATAAAATTTGGTTCTGTCAATAAGGAATGGTAGGGAAAGGAGCAGCCACAACGTATCCCATCATTTCAGTTGCGGATTTTTTTTAAGTTTATTTATTTTGAGAAAGAGCACAAACAAGAGAGGGGCAGAGAGAGGGAGAAAGCGAATCCCAAGCAGGCTCCGGGCTGTCAGTGCAGGGCCCAACACGGGGCTCGAACTCACCAACCATGAGCTCGTGACCTGAGCCAGAATCAAGAGGGGGACGCTTCACCTACTGAGACACCCAGGCGCCCACTCGTTATGGAACTTTAGAATGCAATTATAATCTTCCTTCCACATTGTTAGAATCTAAATTTCCATATAAAGTAAACATTAATATAATCGTTATAGATATTCTTACTCTCGAAGCTTAGATGTTGTGACAGAAATGGAAAGAAAGTTTACATCTTCTCACGAGGATACACCGATCGAATGATAATTATTAACAAATGATTCCTTATATGGGATTCCCATGAAAGTTCTTATATTATGTGTCCTGCTGGGTGAGAAAAACGGCCACATAAATACGTTTTTTGGTTTCATTTTTGTTTTTTGGAGCCACGGTAGTTTTGGTAGTCAGAGTGTTGTCATGAGAGCTAACGATAAGCATACTTTAGAGGTGCAAACCGCTGATTCTAATTCCATAGAACCTGCCAGAGAGCAAGAAAAGGGGATACATCTTTAACAACGGGGTCGAAGGAAATGTTTTGATAGTCATCAGCATGAACAAAAGTTACTGGAAAGCTATTTGAAATACGTACAAATAGAGACACAGATATTTTTAGATTTTGTGTGCTTTTAGACTGACGGTTTTGTTCCGTATGAAACACAGAATTTCCGAAATCTTATGCAGAGCGGCTACTAATTTCGAAGACGGAAGGATATACTGTAGCAACACCAGAAAGACCATGTAAATATTGACATTTGAGTGAGAAGTAAAATGTGTTACTTCGTCACTGCATGGAACTAATTTTGGAAAAATGCCAAGGCCTTCGTTGGGCGGTGTTTAGGGAAGGAAGTGCGGTGAGTAAGAGGAACCAGGGGGAGCTAACTGAGTCAGAGTATTGGGCTTCAAATTCTCTTCTGGAGAAGTACAGAGATAAGTCTCTGGAGCGACCGTGGAGGGCGGGGCTCTCTGATTCAGCCAGCGCTCTCCTTTTCTTCTCTCTAAGCATTGACGTTCCACATAGAATTTGGTGCCGAATTTAAAAAATGAAATACAATCACTCTTTTCACTTAAATATCTATGACTCGGTGAAGTGAAACTATGGCATAATGGAGTGGAAAAGATAAAGAGTGTTTTAAATGCTCATTTTCTTATGAATTAAGTGCAAGGATGTTTATACCAGCATTCACTCCTTGCTCTGCAAATACTTACTGAGGGGCTCTTGGACGGCTAAGGTGGTGAAGCCTCTGACTCTTGATTTTGGCGCACGTCATGATCTCACGGTTGGTGAGTTCGAGCCCTGTGTCGGGCTCGGCACTGATAGCGTGGAACCTACTTAGGATTCTCAAATCAAATAAATACACAAATCCCCTCAAAACAAGTAAATACGCTTAAAAAAATAAAACAACAGGGGCACCTGAGTGGCTCAGTTGGTTAAGCCTCCAACTTCAGCTCTGGTCATGATCTTGCAGTTCACGAGTTCAAGCCCTGTGTCAGGCTCTGTGCTGACACCTCGCTCTCTGCCCCTCCTCCCATACACCCATGGTCTCTCAAAAATAAACATTAAAAAAATTAAAAAAAAAACACAAATACTTGTAGAGCATGTGCTATGAACTTTCTACTATTTGGGCATCCTTAAAAATAGCACAAATTAAAAAAAAAAAAAAAAAGGTCTAGGGTGCCTGGGCGGCCCAGTTGTTTAAGCAGCTGACTTGATTTTTGGCTCAGGTCACCATCTCCCAGTTCATGAGTCAGAGCCTCGCGTCAGACTCTGCACTGACCGTGCAGAGCCTACTTTGGATCCTCTGTCTCCCTCTCTCTCTGCGCCTCCCCTGCTCGTTCTCTTTCTCTCAAAAATAAAATAAACATTAAAAAAAAATCTAAATGTCTGTCAACACGGGAATGGTGGAATAAATCGGGACCTCTCCAGTCTCTGGAAAACTACACAGCATTTATTTTATATTTACTTTTTTGAATATAATTTACTGTCCAATTGACTTACATACAACACCCAGTGCTCATCCCAACAAGCACCCTCCTCGATGCCCAACGTCCATTTTCCCCTCTCCCCCCCCCCATCCACCCTCGGTTTGTTCTCCGTATTTAAGAGTCTCTTTATACAGCTTTTAAAAATGGTAACTTGGATTTCTTGGTATTCGTTGATATTCAAAGTACGTTGCTCAATGAAAAACAAGTTATACAGAATATGTATATGTTATATACATATGTATGGGTTATGAGTTATAGAGAATACAATCTCATTTTGTAAGCAGAAGGTAAAAAACCCTTTTTAATATAAATGGCTGTTTGGATGCGTTTGGGCGAACAAAGAGGGGGTATGGCAGGATATGTAGCAAATCACTTACATTGTTTTCCTCAAGGTTCCGTGTTCAGGGTCAGCGAGAGAGGGTTGGGCATACACATGGGGCATTTGGGGCTCTTCATTCTCATGTACATCTCTGTATTGCTTGTCCTGTAAGGATGAGTATGCATTCCTCTGTTAAATCCATAATAATAACTTGAATCTGGTGTAGTCAGAAAACATTGCCTGTTTGATTTCAGTTAGTTTCAGTTTAATGAAAGTGATCTTTCTTTCTTCATTATTTCAATGTTTCCCTTTAAGGATCTTAATATATTTTTCTTAGCTTTTTAAACACCTTCTCTAGCGATCCCATCATCGCTGTCATTATTGGTCCAATTCCATGGGTGAATTTTCTCCTCCTCACTTATTACATCTTCCTGTTTCTCCACACGACCAGCGGTTTTAATAGGATGTGTATAATTATTATGAAAAGTATATTGTTGTTTGTCTAGTCTTGCTAATTTCCTTCATAGATGATGAAGTTTTGCTCTGACAGGGAGTTAATTTGGTGGCCGATGGACCTGATCTCTTTGAAACTCATTCTGCAATTTTGTTGGGTGAGTTTGGAGCTGTCTTTAAAACTAAGTACAGTAAAGCTTTGCTTTGAGAGCGTAACTCCTTCCTGAAACATGCTTGTGATCCAAAGCACTTGTATATCAGAGTGAACTTCAAGAAGCGATGCTCGGCGGTGATCATGTGACGTTCGGCGTCATGTACTACTCGTAGTGCGAGACATCGCTCGTTTATCTAGTTAAAATTTACGAGGAATGTTTGCTCCTCAAGAGGAACACTAGCAGAAGAAGTTACTTGCAGTCCAAGGTGTTCCTCTAGTGACATGTCTTGAGTCACCTCTGAATGTTCCAGCTGGTCAGCGAGGTTGCTTTGTACTGGCCGGGTGGAACTCAGTGATCCCAGCACCCCAGGCATTGGTACCGTTAACTTTCTCATTCTCTTAGAAACTCACGCTACACATGCGAAACTTCGTCGTCGAAAGAGACAATGCAGATGCTTGGAAATGTTCTGTCCCCTTTTCTTTGGGACTGTGTGCAAATTCCTGTCACTTGAACCTCCCTAATATTTGATGACCCTATCTCCCCGGCTCAAGAACACCTCCACGCTTCTCTTGCTCGGGGCGACACCGCACTTATAGGACCCGGCAAACGAGTGCCTCCTTCGGTTTGCAACCAGGACCTGAGGCAGCCATTGGCCTCACCCCAGCCTGATGCTGTTTCTGCTTCACAGGCCCCTGCACCAGGATCCACGGGCAGAAAACACAGATGAATGTGGAACTCACTTCATTTGTTTCCCTTCTATTGGGGTCACTGTCCTGAGCGTCCCGTTGGTCAATGTCTAAAAGTATCGTTCTCGTACGTTTTATCCAGATTTTTAGTTGCGTAAGGCAGGAGGTGACTCTAGTTTCTGTTCTTCCATCATGCCCAGAGTGAAAATCTTTATACCTTCTTAAAAATCTAAATAAATGACTTACAGATTTGTCAAGTGATGTTTGAAAAAATCTCTGAAGACAAAATGCAAAAGAAATGAATAAAAAACTGACCAACCATTAAACAAGTGAAATTGTTCGCACTTGTCCCCATTCAGTAGTGTGTGAATTTCTGTCTTCAACCCTAAATATATTTAAATGTATATTTCGATTTTTAACCCCGTGAAACTGATTTTAGATTTCTGCCTTTTAGAATGGTCAGGAAATACGTGTCGCATGAAGCATAAAATATACATGGATATATACATAAATAGCAGGGACATAATTCTATGTGGTTTATACTGTTATTTAATGTAGATGTGATAATAGCAATAACTAACATTTTTACATTCTTTCACAATGTTCGTCACGATTCACATACATTGTTTTTTTCAATTCCAAATTAAAACGTGTTAGATATATAGGGAATTACTGGACCAGGAAGGTACGTACCTTAATCCCAAATTATTACTAGACTAAATACATGCAGTATATTTAAACAGCTCTACAGTCCTTTTGGCTCATGTAAGCGACTGCATATTGTAGAAGTTGCAAATAAATAATAACGAAGTCCTGTTAGGCTCACAGAGGAAGCCGAGAGGGTGCACTTAACTAGGGCCCGGAAGTAGATGTGGTTTTATAGGGAAAACAAAAAGAAGTAGTTGCCCGCCACCTGGATTCATCTTCTCCAATATTTCAAGGTCAGAAAAACTTAACACACATAATAAAAATAGCAATAGTTTCTAATTAGATACTTATAATATGTCGACCCTGTGCTAAGCGCCTATTACAGAGTTTACGCCTCACATCAACGCACGCGGTAGGTACAATTATTAACTTTTACAGCTGCACAAACCAAAGCCTAGGGGAATGAAGAACCTAGCTCAAGTGTATGCTGTTAATAAGTGACTGAGGCTGCACGTGATCCAACTTGAAATTCTGACTTTAAAGCTCACGCTCTTAATCATAATTCTATCACTGCCTCATAAAAACAAAAAACCCAAAACCAAAAAACACCGTTTATGCCCTCAGCGTGTTGGGACAAAGGTTCTTAACTTTTCTTCGCCACAATTCCTGCTTATTTCAATTCTCAAAGGCTTTATTGTAAAACGTATATAATATTACCCAAGCGATATTAAGTTGACTTTAAAATTATCTCATGTAAAACTTGGCAGGGCATGAAAGAAGTGTAGCCAAATCAAATACATAAAGATGTATATCAAAGATTTGAAAAGATTAAAGTGACTTTTGGTTCCAGGAATTTTGAAGACTATGCCAATTCCCAAACCCAGACAGTACAATGTTGAATAACATGCAATAACTTTTCATGTACATCTGCAATGGTGGGGAGGGGGAGGGGGAGGGTCAAGGGAAGTAACCAGGTGCCAGAAATGAAAAGCTAGAAACTAGATTATAGATTTCTGGATTTCTATCAAGATCTCAAATAAACATGGGCTGCTGGCTGTCTCTTCCAAAGTCAAAACTGAAGAAAAGAAAAAAGGAAAGAAAGAAAGAGAGGAAGAAAGGAAGAAAAAGAGAGAGAAGAAAAGAGAGAGAGAGGGAGGGAGGGAGGAAGGAAGGAAAGAAGGTAGAAAGAAAGAAAGAGAGGAAGGAAGGAAGGAAGGAAGGAAGGAAGGAAGGAGGGAAGGAAGGAAGAAAAAAAAAGAAAGAAAGAAAGGAAGGAAGGAAGGGAGGAAGGGAGGAAGAGAAGGGAAGAGGATTTCCGGAATTAAAAAAAAAAAAAAAAAGGGCAGGAGGGCTGAGGTCGGTTAGGGCGTGTGCAGAAGGGCTGCTGCATCTTGGGCATAGGCTTCCTGGGGGCAGCAAGAGAGGAAAATTTGGAAGAAAGCATTAAACCGTACTTTGGCCTCTTCCTGACTTGTCTCGGAGCAGTCACTGCTTCCGCCCTTCAGGATAGAGTTACCGAAGAAGCACAAGATGATCGATTGTGCCCAGGGTAGTACCAGGGCAGTGCAGAGCCCCAGAATGGGCGACCGGCCACATCAGGCATTTACTCCTCCAACCTCTCTCTCCAACCCTGCAGGAAGGATGGATTCAACCTGGAAGACTCCTTCCTGTCTCTCCATGCTTTTTCCTAACACGATATCTGTGGAGCGGCCACGCATGGGAATGGCCGAATGGTTCTCGGCTGCATGGGTCTCCTTGCCTGTGTCTCACCTCCTCTTCTCTTCTTAAACCCTCCGGGAGGGATGTAGACCGGGACTGGCCTCCTGCCCCTCCCCAGGAAGCTTTGCTAAGCAGTACAGATGGTGGAGGCATCTGAACTTGAATTCAGGAACTCAAATATTTAAACACCAGATGAATACAAACACCGTAAAAGAAAGACAACACACCGAACTAAATATAATACCCCAAACAGAATTCTGACAAAGTACAATAAGCATTTACCAATATACGTAAGATAATAAAGAAAGAAAGGAGGGGAGCGCCTGGGTGGCTCAGTCGGTTAAGCATCTGACTTCAGCTCAGATCATCATCTCGTGGTTTGTGGATTTGAGCCCCGCGTCGGGCTCTGTGCTGACTGCTCACAGTCTGGAGCCTGCTTTGAGTTCTGTGTCTCCCTCTCTCTTTGCCCCTTACCTGTTCACACTCTCTTTCTCTTAAAAATGAATAAACATCAAAAAATTTAAAAAAAAGAAAGAAAGGAGAAAAGAAAGAAGGAAATACAGTACGAAGCAAGGACACGAGAAATACAGTACGAAGCAAGGACACGAGCAGTCGGCACACACGCTAACGCTGCAGAGGGGGACGGAGGGTGGGCTGGGCGTCAATACTCACGTGCACACAAGAGAACTTACTCTCCCTGCGGTTCTCAGCCCTTCAGGGATCTGGAAAATGTTTGTTCACCGACTTAAGAAAAATGCCCCTTTCTTGCGTTAGTGCGAAAAAGAGTTACGCCTGAAATTTTTCAAAAATGGGTACGAAAAATGGGTACCCCTCTGCATGGGGTGGGAAACTCCAGGCTGAGAAGTCAACATGAAACTATTCTTCTACAAGTAACATCCCTGGAAAGCCTGGCAGAGGAACCTGCGAAGCCGACAATTGTGCCGACGATAAGCGGAGAATAAACTAAGGCTACGCACTTGAGCAAACAGGAACCGTGAGCGAGCCTGCAGGTTTAGCGCTCCAGCGGCTTGTTTTATAGAAACAAACTAAAAAGACGATTTGCAAAACTATATTGAGAATAATTAAAAGTAACTGAAGGCTCTGAGACCTAAGAAGAGAATAAAAGTGTTACGAAAGGAAAATTAAAAAAAAAAAAAAAGAATGCTCCGAATAAAACATACAGCTAGGAAAATGAAAAATTAAATAGACTCACTAATGGCAATTAGGCTGCGCGGTTGATAAAATTACCCAAAATACAGCCCAGGGATGTGTTAGGATAAAAATGAGACCAGAAAGTGGGAGACACGAAGGAAGAACGTGTGCATAACTAGATACGGGGAAGAAGAGACTCGAAATGATTGAGGGAAAGAATTCATTTGAAGATAGAATGACAAAGAAATAATTTTCAAACATTACTGGAAAAAAAAATCCTTCGATTCAAGAAACACAAGAAGTCTTATGATTTGAAAATGTAGACACTCAGAGTATGGTGAAACTACAGTATGATAAAAAAATGGGGGTTCCTGGGTGACTCCGTTGGATAAGGGTTCAACTCTTGGTTTGGGCTCAGGTCATGACCTCACAGTTCGACCTGCACAGCTCTGCACCGACCACGTGGATTCTGTCTCCCTCTCTCTCGGCCCCTCCCTTGCTCGCTTTCTTTCTCTCTCAAAAAAATTTGTTTAACTTTATTTTAAATTTATTTATTTATTTTGAGAGAGAGTGTGAGACAGAGAGAGAGTGTGTGAACAGTAGAGGGATAGAGAGAGAGAGAGGTAGAGAGAGAAGGAGAGAGAGAGAATCCCAAGCAGGCTCTGCATCGTCAGTGTGAAACCGGATGTGGGGTTCGAACTCACGAACTGTGAGATCACGACCTGAGCAGAAACCCAGAGTTGGCCACTTAACTGACTGAGCTTTCCTTACGCTATGCTTCATAACATTTTCTTTTCTCTGGCTTACTTTATTATAAGAATACAGTATTTAACATGTATATAAAGTATGTGTTAATTGTTTATGTTGTTGGTAAGGCTTCCGGTCAACACTAGGCTATTAGTAGCTAAGTTTTGGGGGAGTCACAATTACATGCAGAGTTTTGGCTGTGGTTGCGGGGAGGGGTGGTGGGCGACCTTAACCCCCGCATTGTTCAAGCATCAACTGTACTTGAATTTGAGCGGACTTCTCTACAGCTTTAGGGGACGTCTTCAAACTGCCAAGGGACAATATCTCATAAGTGGATCTCTCTACCTGCATTATAGGGTTCCTCTAACAAAATGCCAGCCCGGGAGGCTTGAACCTCTGCTCCGTCCGCGTGGCTCAAGCTTGCCTATGCCCGAGACAGTTTAAAAGGGGATCATTAACTAAGTTTGTTCATTCAGCCAATGTTGTATTGCCTCTCGTAGACCAGCTACTACTAGGTCATGACCTGAGCCGAAGTCAGAAGCTTAACCGACTGAGCCACCCAGGTGCTCCCAGGAGATCAACAATGTAGCAGGACAAGGGGTGTCAGAAGGGACTTCTTTATCCTTCCATGCCTTTCATTCCATGCGCCGTAGATGAAGATTTTAAATCCGCTCCTTCTAGCAGACATGGGAAACATCTGGGCGTCTGTGAAAATGCAAACTTGAACTCAGGAGGTCTGCATTCCTAAGAAGCTCTCAGGTGACACCGGAGCTATTGTGACTGGTCTCTGGCCCACACTTTGAATGAAGAGTCTTTTTTTTTATAAATCAAGCCACCCTGCATTTCGTTGCCATTGTGGTATTCTGTTTCAAATATTACAAAGTGCTTTACTTTAGAAACCTAGTTTTGAATGTTATATTTGACAAATTGACAGATCTGTTGTTTGTTTGCTGAAATTATGCCTGTCAACCTTACTCCGTCTAGCCGAATTAACACAATCCGTGTCACCTAACTAAGTTGACGTTTTCTGCAAATTACGCTCTTGGCTAATACATAGGAAATGATAGTTTTTGCCTTGGAGTACACTGCGTTTTCCTAATTATAATGCAGGTCCATGCTACAAGTACCATTTCAATAGTAAGAAAGAACCAGAAGATTGTCAGACGTGTGCCAAACCCCTAGAAAGAAAAAAGGTTGTTTGGCAAAAACTGTGGTTTTTTTCAATTATTCTCATCTTTTCTCAGCAGCTTCTGTTCTGGTCTCTTCCATATTCCTCT
>PITB01025398.1:0-22885 GCA_004024585.1 Paradoxurus hermaphroditus
GGGAGGGAGGCGGGAGGACTTCGGAAGGGAAATGCACCTTTAAATCCCAATTTCCTGCTAAAACCGACGTCCTGGACGTCCTCGCCGGCACCAAGGGTTGCTTCTCATCGGAACTGAATTCCAATAAGGAAAAAGCGGCTACGTTGATGGTAACCTTGGGGGAACCGTGGCCAGAGTATCTTGAAGTGTTGAGTGGCCCAGAACACCCTGGCTGGACCCTGAATGTGTAACCAGAGGAGAGGACTTTGTCCCGGAGGCTCTGGAAGGGAGCCCAGCCGAAGAGACACCGGGCGCCCCGAGTGTCGGAGCCCCGAGTGTCGGAGCCCCGAGGGCACGGCCGCACGGCTCCCCGCTGAGAAGGGACAAACAGCAGCCACAGAAACGGCGGCTTGAAAATTCAGGAGGCCACTCGAGGGAGAGGAGAGGGGACATAAACCGAGGACGGGGACCAGCGAGGACGCGAACCTCACGGGAAACGCGTCCGGGGGGCTGACGTCCTGTGGGCCGAGGGAAGACGCGCGGGGGCAGAGGGTCTAACAGCTGCATTTGTGTAAACCAGTGGAGTCTAATGGCTGCAGATCTTTTTATCAGGATGAGACAGACCTCTGTCTGGTGCCCATTAAACCACGTGAACAGGACGCTTAGAGGAAACGCATTCAGTCCCGACTCTGCCCCGGCCATCTCTGTCAAAGAGAACTTCTTCAGACCAGGAGGGGCAGACGAGAGACACTTAGAGGGTGGACAGACGGCGGGCGGACCCCACTCCCTGCCGGGGTGCTGGGCGCCGGCGGGGTGAGCGAGCACAGGGCGCTGCTGGTCGCCCAGGTGAGGCCGCAGAAGCACGCCGCTCCCGTCCACCGAAGCCGCGCGGAGACGCCCGCGCAGGGACGCGGAGACTCGGAGCCCGGCACTGTGGCTCTCGATCTGGCGGCGGCCCTGGGCCTCGGCGGCGTGACCGGACGGGAGGAAACGGCGGGTCTGCGACCCAGCGGGCGAGCTTCCCACCGACCCGGCAGGACGCTCAGGCTGCGAACTGCGTGCTTTGCGAGGGAATGGGACCGCGGTCAGGAGAGCGGCTTTGCTAGGGACGAGTCGCGTCGGAAAACCAAGGGGCGTTGTTTTAAAGGGAAGCAGGGCACGGAGACGCCACATCCAAGGCGCAGCTGTGAACCTCACTGCAGGTTCCCGGTAAACCGGCATGGGCCGGAATCACCGTTCGTTTTCTTAGCCGTGGCGGTGCAGCTGGGGTCCCGTTAGGAGGCGCAGGCCGAGCGCTTCGGCGGTATCGCGCCGCGTCCGGCAGCGTCGGCCCAGGACTGACTGGCGCCCGTCGAGGGTGGGTGGTGGGACGGGGCCACCACCGAGTTCGCCTTCCCGCCCGAGTGTTTTAAAACTCCTGCAGTAAAACGTATGCGGGACGACCGTGCCAGGCTGGTCGCAGTTCCTCTCTGCAAAGGGCTCCCGGGGACTTCGCCGCTGGCCCGTCCTCCCCTGGGTCAGGAGGGCGGCCTCACCTGGCTCTTCTCCCGGCGGCGGCGGGGAAGACAGAACCCAGTCCGTCAGGGCGAAGGGAGACTCGGGGCCTGTGGCATCTGTCCCCCGGATCTGGCGCGCAAGCGGGCTATGAGCTTCTGGGTGTGACCGGGGCCCAGAGGGGGCCCTCCGGACCGGCCGTGTGGCAGGGCTGTGGGCGGAGCCTCAGCTGACCGACGGCCACCGAAGTCCCCTCCCAGAATTCGCCGGGACACTTTCTGATTGACACCAATGAGCCCACACCCTCCCACCACCCCGAATCTGGAAGCAGAGATTCGGACGGCTCCGGGACGGAACACGGCAGCCACGGCGGGCGCTTCTCCGGACCCGTACTCCCTCGTGGAGGGGAGAGCGGCGTGCGGGAGGGTCCACGCCAGAGGACGGTGGGTCCTGCTTGCTCGAAGATTGAGGAGGCGCACCCCTGCTCACAGGCAGGTCCGGGCAGGTCCGGGTCGCTCAGAAGTGCCCAGCCCAGAATATTCCTCTCTGGGGAGTTGCTCAGAGTTCAGGAAAACAAATTTAAACCAAAGATTTGTTTGGAAAGGAATTATCTTCTCTGTGTTTTAAGGACAGCGATGTTTCGCCAAAGCACTGCAGTCTCGTACGTATTTCAAGCGTTCTTTTCTGTGGACGTTTGAAAGTGCGCATTTTTCTGGCACAGAAAAGGCCAGTCTCGGGCACAAGCGTGGGTGGGCAGAGTCCCACCAGCGAGGATATGGTTAGGGCCCCGGTGCCCTCATCCGGCACGCGAGGGGGCGATTCCCGTGGAGGGGGGAGGCTTCGTGTGCTCTTGCCGGCCAGTGTTCACACGTGGCCGGGCCTGGGGCCACTCGGGTCCCTGACCTTGGGGGACAGCCGGACAAGGCCAGCCATCGTCCCCACCTGGCCAGGCCTGCGAGGCAAGGCAGGGGCGCCCACAGGGCGAGCTGTTTGGGGAAGGGGAGCCCACGTCCCGTTAAAGTGCGTTTCTCTCGGTCTCTGCGTGTCTGGGTCCTGGGCCGTTCTCTCTGGTTTCACCTCTAAGTGTTCTTTGTCTGCATCTAATTTCTCCCTTGTTTTTGTAACACAGAATCAAAAATATTTTTTGTTTAAGATGGTGCACCAAAATAGCCCACAGTCCCGTTCTTCGTTTGGAAAGCAGATGAGCGGAATGTTGCATAATTCCTCCTAAAAATACAAATAAATCGAGGAAGCACATTAAATCCTGTCAACTTGTAAGACGACCTGGCACAGACAGAGCCTGTTCGCCTGCTCCTAAGCCGTCCTCCGGAAGATGCTTTGGAAGCTGCCGGAACCTCGGGCTGGCGGGGGCGGGAAGGTCCATACCGCAGCCATTTCCCGCAGGTCCCGCCGGCCTCAGCGAGAGGCCCCGGTGCGGGAGCAGGGGAGGCCGCAGACGGGCCCCGGACGAGTGAGGGCGCGCGGGAGGGCGGAGGGCACAGGGTGTGCGGGCTGTGCCCCGGGCCAGGAGATGACAGGCTCCAGGAAGCCGCGGGAGCCCACCTGGTGAAGCCCACGGCGCGGACTGGCGTGCATCTCCGTCGTCAGGGGGCCCGTGTTCCGCGTGGACGGGCACTGGGGGCACGAGGCCGGGAGGCTCTGGCCTCGGGGTCCCGCCAGGTGCACCCGTCAAACCAGGCAGCGGGAGCCGGGTGGGCGACGAGGGGAAGCCGCCTCGGGCCGGGAGCACCGTGCGTGCCGGGGAGGGTGCGTTCCGTGCTCACGGATGCCGCCGCCGCTGCCGCCCTCCTCGACACCTGCGGTTCCGCCAGGGCCGCCTCTCTGCTTCTCCGGCCGTGTGCGCCCGACGACAGCAAGGGGGGGGGATCGTCTCCGGTGGGGTCTAGGAGGACCAAGAAGAGTTTCAGCCGTGCCGTCCGCCTCGCGTCCTGCGCGGGGGGAGGGACGAAGGCCGGAATCTGCTGGTAAGGTTTCCCCCTACATGTGAAGAAGGCCGCAAGTGTGGAGTCAGTGGGGTCCCTGGGGTCCTCCATGAAAACGCTCCTGTGTCCGTGTGTCCGTGTGCTCGCCCTGCCCTGCCCTGCCCTGCGGCCAGCACAGCTGCCCCTTCACGTCCCCAGACGGCCCAGAGCGCCCGGCCAGGCTGCTGGCGCAGGGGCACCGGCCACCGACACCCCTGGGCCACGATCCAAGAAGCACGGATGTCAGGGGAGCCGGGGCCTTGGGACAGGACGCGTCACCGTCACTAAGGTCCTGGCCCGTGGGCACAGGGACGCCAGGGGGCACCTGCCGTGGTCTGGCTTTCTCTGTGGGAGGGGTGCTGGAGGAAGACGCTTTGGATTTATCATTTACCACACGGGGCCTGATAGCCCACGTAAGCGACCAGACCCAGGGACCCGTTCCGTCTAAGCTCGTCGAGTGTCTGTCTGTCCGCCCCAAACAGCTAAGTGTTCCGGGTGCAGGTAGAAGCCCCCTGGACCCCCCACCTCGGCCCTGAGCACAGGGGCCAGTTAGACTCCACGCACGGGGGATCTGTCAGCAGCCCGGCCTGCAGTCGGTACTTAACAAATACGGCGTTCGATGGCGTTTGTTGGTTTGTTTTGCTTTTCTTTTAAATATAAAACGCATAGATGACGACAGCTCCTATTTTTAAAGCCCTTCAGGGAAAGGGTCCTCGGACCTCACGGAGACAGAGGGCCCACTCGTCTGAGCCCTCGCTGACCTGCGAGAAACCGTCCCGCCCACAGGTGTGTTCGGATTTCAAGGGTCTGTGATGCCCGCGTCCGTGTCTAAGGCAACACAAGATGCCAGCTTTTCATCTTTGTGACCCGTAAACTCGGATCGGGTCACCGCCACTTACATCGGAGCGTCTCCCACGGTGCCTGCGGGGCCGGGAGACGGTCTGTGGCCGCCGCACCAGGCTGCACCGCTGGCTGCAAAGGGCCGGGACCCCGGGTCTGGGACGCGGCGTGGAGGTGGGGGGGGGCGGCCGTCCCCGCCGTGGACGCCAATTTTGCTGAGAGGGTGGCTTTGCTCTGCCCTCGGGAATGTCAGCCGACAACATTTTATCATGTGTGACATGTGTTCGAGCACCCCTCGTCTGCAGACACCAAGACACGAACTCCGAGGACACGTCTGCCGCTCACGATCAGCCCTTGGTGAGTGTGCGTTTGTGTCAGGCACTTTGGTCCAAACACACCTCCGATCCTTCCCCTCTTTCCTCTGCAGGTGGGTTCATACATTACTCAAGAGTGCAAACCTGGCGTGGAATGTGCTAGAACACAGGAGGACGGTGCGCCTGTTGAGTGACCCAGACAGGGAGCCGTGGTGGCGGGGGAGGGGCTCGCCAGGCGGCCTGTCCGCTCACGCCCTCTGTGGCCTTTCCGTCTGTAGGTCACCGCTATCCCATGCAACCCCACGTAACTGCGGCTCCTGCTCGGCGCAAGTGGCTTACAGAACTGGTCTCTTGTTGTCGCTGCCGCCTGGCCGTGATTCCCGGCCCTCGGCAAGGCTCGCTGACCCGAGCGCGAGGCGGGAAGGTCGCCGCGGTGCCGAGTGCCGCTCAC
Organism: Paradoxurus hermaphroditus; assembly: GCA_004024585.1. Classification (NCBI taxonomy): domain Eukaryota; kingdom Metazoa; phylum Chordata; class Mammalia; order Carnivora; family Viverridae; genus Paradoxurus; species Paradoxurus hermaphroditus. Next base: position 5,061 of record PITB01025398.1, read on the forward strand.
GTCGTGCCCACGATGCGGCAGGCACTATGCTAACTGTCCTCCGGGCTGGACGGGTTCCAGGAAGACGGTATGACCCCAGTTACAGGCGAGGAAGGGGTTTGCGGTGGCTAAGAAACGGGTCTCCCCCTTTGCACAGTAACGGCAAACAGGGTGAGCGCCAGCTGGGGTGTGGCTGGTCCCCACCCCGGGACTGTACCACTGGGCCACGAAGGAAGGAACCGACTCCGTTTCCAGGCTGGGTGGCTTCCCGGGAGTGGTGCGTTCGCTGGCAGAGCGCCGGGGGCGGGGGGCGGGGGGCGGACAGCAGAAAAGTGAGGAGAGAGCGGGCGGGGGCAGCCCGGCCCACCCGTCACCGGGGGCGCCCTCCCTTGGCCCAGGGGCCCCCGGTGGCTACGTACAGGTCAGCACCGCCGGACAGCGGTTCTTCGGTGAGTTCTCCTCCCGCTGGGCCACGAGCGAGCCGCTGGGCTCCGCCTGGTAGGCGCACAGCGCCTCCCACTCCTTCTCCAGCCGATTCTTGTTCTTCAGGTGGTCCTCCATGTAGGCCTGAAACGGAGAACACAGAGTCGGCGCCGCCACCCGAGGGGGCGTCGCGGCGCCCAAGCGGCCCACAGACGGTGCGGCCCACGCCTCCCCTGCGGGCGCGAGCGGCGGAGCGGGTTCCCGCCAGACCCAGTCAGAACGCGCACCGGCTGGACGTACAAAACACGGCCGCGGCTCTTCACGTGTCTTGCTGGTCGGTCCCCGGGTGCTCACGATGGGTTAGCTCCGCGTACGGAGCCGGGGCGTCAAGGACACCCGGGCTACGACGCGGGCCCTGTCCGCTATTCTGGACTGACTGGGGAAGAAGAAGTGGGCACGCAGGCCAGACCGGGCCCACTGACCGAGAGCCGGTGGAGGCCGTGTGTCCAGACGGAAGCCGTTTTCCTGGGAGCTGGCCTGCTTTTCCGGATCCAGCGGGCACGGTGCAGAGGACGCCGGCCAGAATGTCCCAGAGCTGGTCGCGGTAACAACACAGACCCGAACGCGGTGGAACCAGACGCCCTGACCCTCGGATGCTCGGCTCTTCATTTTTCTGGGCACCTGTCTGTCCGCAGTGATCGCTAGACGTGGAGGAGGCAATGCCTCCAGAACGTTCCCTTCCACAAAGACCACCCACCGCGCGGCCCCGCGTCTCACCCATCTACGTAGCAGCGAAGAGACCGTGATTTTGAGGAAAAACATTTCAAATGACCAAACCAGCTGCTCTGTTGTGCCCGAAGGAAGAGCAGTCGCGCCTGTGACGTCTTGCGTGTGGCTCTTCGGTGTGACGTGTGTGGACACAGGGCTTCGGTTATTCCCACAAGCAGAAGAAAGCACACGCACGCAGGGCCAGGTCCCCAGGGTCAGGCACCCCAACGTCTCACCGCAGATTGGCACGCGGCCCCCTGCCAGCCCCCGCGTCCTGTCGCCCCAAGTGAGCACCCGGCCCAGGCCCCCACAAGGACCAGGACACACCTGCCCCGCGGCTCCTCCCCGGCCAGCTGCTCCGGGCTCAAGGGGCGCCCGGGAGAAGGAAGGAAGCACATTAGTGCTGCTGGCTCCTCAGTCCTCTTATCGGAGTGTGGACTAGCGCTGACTTGAATCGTTTTGTTATTCGCTCAACAAGCACCTACTATGTCCATGTCGGCCTGCAAAACGTGAAAGCCGGTGCCTGGATGGGCGCTGCGGGAGGGAAGGCATCGCCCTCAGGGTGTGCCTGGCCCGGGAGGGCCGGCGATGCGCCGTGGCCAGAGCTGGGACCTGGGTTATGACCATCACATATCTCCCGTGGCCCCTGCTGGAGCCGCCGAGGGAACCGACCGGTGGCCTTTTGCGCAGATGACGGAGAGCCACGCGAACCACGCCGTGGATGCTTTTTCCGTGACAGACCCTCGAGCCCCCGAGACAGGCCCTCCTCGCCGGTGCCTGACGCCGGGGCCCCGCCCAGCCCTTCCAGCTTCCTCACGCGGGGAGGAAGGGCATTTACGTGGCTCGATCCAGAAAATGTCAACTGCAAACTGCTTTTTTGGAGACAATCGTTAAGGAATACGGAATGCATGTTTTTGTGCCAAAGTCATCCTAATAAGGACATTTCAGTAGGGTATAATATTTAAGCTTTGTCGAATACTTCTCTAGCTAAAATGTGGCGTGGGGGTGAGGGGAGGGGGGTCCTGCTCAGGTGCGCCGTTTCGGTGCTTCCGAACTTTCCTCAGGATCGGATGCTGTCTGCGAAACAGGCGCGGATGCCACCCCGGCCCTGGGACCCGCAGCCGCTTCCGGGTTCACGCTCGCCTCAACTGTGGGGCGTGAAGGCTGCGAGAAATACACACCGGGACTCCAGGAGGCAAGCGTGGCTGGTAGGAGGCAGGAGGGAGTAGAGACAGAGTTCTTCTCACGGAGAACAAAGTTCTCTAAAGTTAGACTTGATGGTGTTAAAGTCGAGAGAACTTTCCAGCCTCTCAGCCTGTGCTGCTTCTGTAGACACATACCTGTGTCTGCCCGGCTCGGGTCACTTCAGGTTGATCTGTTCTGTTAATATTTTTATGCCACACCATTTATATTAAACTGATATAATTTCCCCTCGCACGGTTTAGGAGACTTTCTTCTTTCATGTTTGGGGACAAGATGCTATTCCCTGTGACAGGAGAGAATAGCTCCATGTTGTCTATAAAATAATGTGTTTTAAACAACAGCAGAAACGAAGTGCCTGTGAGGTCCTGTCTCTCAAGGGTGTGGGACATACGAACAGAACAGGTACAGTAACCCTCCTCAGACATAGTCGCCTTTGGGAATAACTGGGTAAATTAGCATGTAATTGAAACACTACTCATGTTCTATCCCCCAGAGTGAGCGTTAGCTGGAGCTGTTTTAAAAAGTGACGTTCTAATACTTTTGTTGTGTGTGTGTGTGTGAGTGATGTACATTTTTATTACACATGTAGCATTCAGATGAAAGAAAGATAATGAAGGTCAGCAGAATGAAAACAAAAGCCACCTACAACTCCACCACCCAGAGCTAACCATAAGGCTTCGATAAGTTCTACCCTTCTTGGCATGTGGATTGGCCGCTTTTTCCCCCCTTGCTGATCACCATCGCTTCAGCTTTGGACAACATTCTTATTATAGGACTTTCTTACCTGAATTGAAAAGAAGTGGAGATGAAGCTTTCATCTTATATTCAAGGAAACCAAGGCCTAGATTCGTGAAGCCCGGCAGTCAGGGGCAGCACCCAAGCTTGGGTCTGCGTCTCGGACACTGCTGTTTTGTCTTGGTTCACTGCTGCAGCCTCCTCCCCACATCCTGACCTTCACATCCGCGGAATGACTGGATTAGCACTTCTGGCCCTGGATCCCATCGGTTCCAGAAATCACCAACGGAACCTAGACCAGCACTGTCCTTTGTCTAAGCTTCATTTTACTTACCTGCTCCTTTCTATTTCAATGAGACTATTCCCCAGTGTTTTGATGCCCTACCCCGTAACACCATCACTCTCTACCTTTTGTTCACACCGAGTCTTCTGTAACGAATCTTTAAGGTCAGTGCAACTGCTACTCTCTCCTTTGTGAGTCCGGGATGTGTCTACTGCCAGCCTCTCTGACCCTCCTTTCTCACAACTCCACCTTCTTTGTCAGACGCTTACTATTTTAAAAACTATGTCCTGTGACATTAATCACATTCTGCTTTGTTCCACAGCTTGTGGGAGAGCAGGATCTTCTTCCTCTCATGCGATCAATATTTTTGGACACATAGTCTATATTTGCTGGATGACCGCTCATCACTTGGAAATTTCTAGAAGTAATTTGTGTTACAGATAAACATTTTATGTCAATGACAGCATCCAAAAAAATGCGTTAGAGTCTTCCGGAAGTTGGGAGAATTGCTCTGAAACGTAACATAAGGACTTTGGAATGGCTCATCAGGTTTCCTCACCGCCTTCTTCCTTTCTGGGTTATCCAAGCAGCACGTCTACAGTCACGCCCAGCAGACGCTGTGGCTGCCGTGACGTGCCGGCAGCCTGAGGAGCCTGGAGGCAGAGCAGTGGTTCAGAAAGCTCTTCTCCCCGACCCCCTCCTCTTCTTTCAGGTCCTGATGCTGTGCTGTTCCCCGACAATGCCACAACGTGCTCTGTCGCTGTGTGAGATGCTTGGGATGCCACACGTGCCGTCACTACTGTGATGGGGGTGTTTCTGGAACCTGCCGCCCCAGGCGCTGTGAGCAGCTGCTGGTTAGGGACCGGTCTCACACACGTCACTTTACACAGCCCTTGTTCCGGGCCCTCGTGAGTACCTCCGAATCGAAGCTTTGAGAAAGAAGGCCTGGGATACACAAAGTTCTCGTTAGTCCTCGTTAGTAGTACTAGTTAGTAGTACTAGTTAGTAGTACTAGTTAGTAGCACTAGAAGGAAGCCAGACCGTGCAGCTGGGATCCCCCGTGACGGGCGCTCTGAAGAGTCGGGGCTCAGTGTTAGTTGATTCAGTCCGAAGCGCAGAGAGGCACGAATTCTGATAGGTACCGCCGGTTCGTCAGGGACGTTCGGAAGCGCGTCTTTGACCTTCGGAGCTGCCCACTACACCCGGAGCATCTGTGGGGGGCGGGCGGGGGTTCTGCAAGGGCTCCTGGCCGGAGGATCTCGGCGTTGCATTTCCATATTCTTGAGCTCCATCGGGGGGCGAGTTTACTCGAGCGGACTTCAGGTGGATCCTGAGTGGGAGCCGCCTCAGCCTTCTCGAATTCTGAGACTTTCCTGGGACCCAGGCTTCACGGGCTTGCAGAGAAGATAATCCCCAGATCAACCCCGTTTGTGGGGAAAGGCCCGAAGGTTCCACAAGGCGGGTTTCCCGAGGTGTAGCCGGCACGCGCTGGCCGACGCCGGCCTCGGGCCGCTGGCGGCCGTCACTAATGGACGCGCCAGCATTGCCGTTGCGTTTTTCGCCCGGTGCGAAGGACGCCTATTTTATGAGGTATTAACCCAGTCAGAGGTTCTCCTGGTTAAGCTTCCTCTTACGAGTCCACCTCTCCGTCTCGTATCTTCTTTCTTCTGGCTCACACTCCTAGACCCCGGCTCGGAGGATTACAAACACCGTCTGGGTCACAAGGGCTGTGTGCCACCAGGTGACTTTTCAAACGGTGTCCCCGTGTCAGACAAACTGGCCTCCACACTTAACGGGGTAATTTTACACGGAATCCCAAACCTCCGGGACAAAAATGTTATTGCTTGGAGACATGTCCGCAGTTCGTCAAGATAGCTTGAATGTTTTCTGAGCGTTCTCTTTTTCTTTCTTTTTTTTCTTCTGAGCGTTTTCTGATCGAATTGTCAACGCCGTGAGGTCAAGAAAGTGATTTCTAGAACTACAGAGCATCTGGGACGCTCTGGAACATAACGGGGTTTTGTGAATAGTCACAAGAGAGCTTCGTGCCTTCAGGAGACGATCTGGGCTAGCATCCACAAAGCCTTCAGGAAAGCCTAAGGGAGCTTTCGCTGAACCGGGAGGCAGCAAAATGGAGCAGACACTGGGCTTGATTTTGAAAGACTTCTTAACAATGTAATAAACCACGAGGACCGGTCCCGCGTAGTTGCTTCTGAGTTATACTTCTGGGAAGACCACCTAATCTCACCGACCCTTAATTTACGGTCACATAAACTGAGAATCCTAGTACGTCTTTCTGAAGGCGGTCCTGATGGCTAACCGGGTCGGTGCGTGAAATAGATTTTGTGAACTACGAAGTGTGTACGAGCGGAAAGGATGGGGACCATGGCGGGTACCAGCTTTTCTTTAGAAAAAGAGGGAGCCTCTATGGGGATGGGGCGCCTGCGGGGCTCAAGCTTCCGACTTTGGCTCAGGTCATGATCTCGCAGTTCGTGGGTTCGAGCCCCGTTTTGGGCTCTGTGCTGACAGCTCGGAGCCTGGAGCCTGCTTCGGATTCTGTGTGTGTGTGTGTGTCTCTCTCTACCCCTCCCCTGCTCCTGCTCTGTTTCTCTCTTTCTCAAAAATAATTAAACATTAAAAAAATTAGAGAAAGAGGGGATCTCTTCGATTCCCTTTCAGACCCCGTGGCCGCAGCTCTGGGCGCATCTACCGGTACCTAACGAACCACCACGCGGTGCGTCTCCGCAAGTGCCAGCTACTGGCCGCCGCCTGGGTACAGCATTCAAGGGGCAACCTCCGCGGCACCATTACTGGGGACACCCCATCGCTGTAAGCGCCTGTGGTGACACCGTCACAAATACCACCGAAGACATGAATGACAAGAAGTGCCATCAAACACGTAGTTCGTAGTTCAAAGTTGTGTCCTTTTACGAGGGACAGCGGTCTTCCCGAAACACTCAGCTTCTGCGTTGTGTGTATACAACGCTGTGTGCTCAGGTTGCCACGCTGACCGTGAAATCAGGGATGGTTCCCGAACTCAGCCCCGTCCTCTCTACTGGCTCCCTTCTGTTGACTCCTGCTTAGGGAGGGAGGAGTCTGATGGCCAGTCTTGAGAAGAGGAGTCACTGGAAAACGCCGGAGTCGAGAAGACGTGACATCCAGCGGCTACTGAGAAAGATGTTTCTAGTGTGGAAAGAGGGCGGTCACAGCCTGCGGTGCTTCTGGCTCAGCGTCCTCAGACCGAGCCGTGACCGGGGACGGGTTCGGGGCTTTTATGTTTACTGTCAACATCAAGGACCAATTTCCAGGATCACTAAGGAAATAATCCCACTTATTAAAACTACTCTGTTTCACCACATTCAACAAGCCCACGTCTGCCCTCGGATGCCGGTAGGAAGCGGCGCTGCCCGCCTCCGAACGCGGGGATGATGGAGCGTGCGGGCTCGCCGAGGGCCGTTTGGACCCGGGCCGCAGTGCCGGGGTCCCCTCTGTCGGGCGGCGCTGGCTCGTCGGTGCCTCGCAGGCGCCCTGCCAAATCCAGGTGGAGGGGCCGGCCGGAGCCCGGGGGCACCGCCAGTAGCTCCGGTAAGCGGCAGAGACCCGCTACTCTGGGCTGGCTTCCCACCAGCGATGGAGGGCTGAGGGGTGCTGGGGAGTGCACGGGGAGGGTCTTTCTTGAAGCGAGCAGTGGACACACGCCCCCGTCACAAAACACTGACACTCGGAAGGATGGAGGACCACATGCGAATCAGCAAAACACTCAGCACAATGTCGCCTCAGTCACCATCTACGGACACCGTTACCGTCGGCCCGGGGCAGTGTCCTCACGGGGTCTGGAGACCTCTCCCCCTGTGAGGACCCTCGGATACGGACCCAGTAGAAAGCGTCCCGAAGAAACTTCGTTTTGCCGCCGAAGCCAACGTCCTCCCGCCGCAGCCAAGGAGGGGGTTTGGGGAGACCCGATTTTTGTGAGCCAAGTTTTGTTCCCATTCCTGTCTTTCCACTGGCGCCTGTCACTACGCTACTTGGCCGCTGGCCGACGTGACCATCAAGCTTTTCCGGAGAGGGGAGAGTCCGAGCCACGTAGGCCGCCCTTCCTTGTGAGGCGGCTCGGGCTTGAGCTGTGAGGTCCGCGGGGCAGGGGAAGCCTTTAGGAGCAAGGGGGAAGCTGTTTCTGCTGCCGTCTGGGGGAACGGGGACCTTTTCTCTCCTGAAAGAGAAATACCGTGACCTGTCCTCGTTAATTACCGAAGGGAAACGTTTATGTCAAATGCTCGAATTCCAAGTACAAAGGACGAAGGATGAAGAGAGAACCTGGACGGCTCGGGGGCGTCGCTCGGCTCACGCAGCCACAGGGCCGCGGCCACGGCTTCACTGGGAGAGGCTCTGCACCCGTCTCTGCAGAGGGCTGCGTCCGACACGCTGAGATGTTATTTACCCCTACTATGCAGAGGGCACGCTAAGAGATTCGAAATTCAGAGTTCGAAGTTCGGAACGGTTCTACTCCCGGGCAGACCCGGCGAAATGATCCGGGGGTAGTTCTGTCATTTCTCAGCTCGGACGAGATCGGCTGGGAACCGGACTCGTGAACCACACAGCCGGGCTCCGACGCCGACGCGACGGGACCACAGAGCGCGACCCCGCCCAGGGTCCCCGCCCCGCCCCACGCGCCCGCTCTCTGCCACGCGGCGGGCTACACTCCTGTCGCCCGGGCTCTGCAAATGCACAGCAGAGACACACGCGTCGTTCTCAAGAACAGCCCCACACGCGGACTCAGAAAAGGCGGCGCAAAGCCTCTCCTGGGTGCCGGTGTGCGCTTTCCCTCGGAGAAGCAAACACGGTCTGGCCTTCAGCCTCTGGGGCGTCTGCACCAGGAATGAACGGAAGACCGCGTGCCTCCTTTTCATTACAGTTAAAATATTGCTTCCGTGGAAATCCGTTTTGAGGAGGCACCGTTCCACTCGGCGCTGGCCCTGGGGAGCGCAGAAGCAGCAGAAGCGGTTTCACCACGAGTGTGAACCGAGGTCATTTCCCCCAGAGTCTTCCCCCGAAAGCTCTGAAGACCGAGGCCAGGGGGCCCTGAGAACTTCTCGGGGCCGTCTGCCCATGACCCAGAAGTGCCCTGTGCCTCGCGACCCGGCAGCCCGCCGTGATAGGAATGCGTGGTCGTGAACGTCGTGGAGGAACGCTCGAATGCTGCCAAACGGAGCCTGTATCGGAGGAAGTCCCCAGCGCGCACTCCGCTCAGGCCCAGAGGGGAGTACACACAGCAGAGGGGCAGGGCAGAAAAGAAAGCGTGCTGGTTTTGAGGCCGTGGACACTGAATTCCCTGTTTTATTTAAAATCCCTTTTGTAATTGGAAAAGAAAACACAAAAATGCAAGAACTAGGAAAACGAGCAAAAGCTCTAAAAAAAAAGTCATATTTTTCCAAGAACTTCTGGGAACCCCTCCCCCCACACACACCCAGGGCCGGAGTCTTCGAGACCCACGGGTTTCTGGACGCGCAGAGACGGAGCAAGGCGCACGGACCAGCGAGGGGGCGCGAAAACTCGTTAAGTGTTAATTACGTAGAACTTAGCCAACGCGAGCTTTACCATAATTTTACTGTAATTTTGGGTCTTGGCGGTCTGCGTCTGGCGCAGAGTCCAGAATCCCGAGAAGCCGTACGGGTAAGAGAGAGGCCTCGAACGGCGGCGGAAGACTGCAGGGCATTCCCCGGGATCGGGAAGCGTCAGCCCGGCCGCGGGGTCATGTTTAGCGGGTGCCGGACAGAGATGGGCGACACACTGAAGACACCTGTGCGTGCGCTGAAAACACACGCTCGTGAAATAAGTCTGTGGCTTCCACCAACCTTTCCTTGACAGATTTGTAGAAGAAGAAAGTCAGAGTTTTATGGAGACTTACAACGAGAACTCGGATGCAAACTGAAGAATGAACACGTTCTGTCCCGGGAAGGTTCTACTAAGTCGGCTTTGAGATGGAAGCAGATCTGTCCTCCTTACCGCTCACTACGCAGGAGGCGGGGAGGGAGGCGGTTTGTTTCCTGTGGGGCGGCGGCTGGTATAACCCAGCGCTCGGGTGTGCGTGAGGGGGCGGCGGACGCGGTCTCTGCAGGGGACAAAGACGGGAGCCGCGGGCGGCGGCCGTCATTCCTCAAAGCGGCTCGGTGAGCTTAAGTGAACGATTTTATGCATCTTCTTACCTTATCTAGCATCTTAAAAATCAAGGTTATAGGAGCACAGGTTAAGGCGTGAAGATGAAAACTTACAAGCAAAGGGAAATAATTAAGAGAATGGCGCCATCTTCTCCATGCTAGAATTTCGGGCGGAGAGGTTCCCTGACATCGTGAGTGAAATCGGGGCTTCTCTAATCGGGGAAGAGGGAGGCCAGGCCGCGTTCCTGTCTCGGACTCCCGCCCCCTGTGCTGGGGGTTCAGCGACTCATTCCCTCATCCCTGACTCAGTTCCGAGCCCCGTGGGCCCGCCGGGGCGTCCGTGTGTTCCCACGGCCCGGCAAAGAGTCTGTCCTCACGGGGCTGGTTTCTTTCGCTGGAGAACAGGCCACATCCAAATAAACAAATATCATTAGAAAGAAAACTTCGGATAAGTGGAAAGTGGTTAGAACACAGGACACATAGTTCGTGGGGTCGATGAGAAGGAAGTCGGAAAGGACCTAGAATGTGCCTGCAGCATGGGGACGTCCAAACGTTTTAGCAAAAAAAAAAATAAATAAAAGAACACAGGACACGGAGATGAGAAGTGACATGAGGCGGGGGGCAGGGGTCCAGACCCCAGGGCGGGAGGCCCCTCTGCAGAGCTGGCTCCCGAGGGCTCGGCATACGGAGGCCGAGGGGTGTTACAGGGAGACGGCACAGCCGCGGGGAGAGCCCAGGGCGGGAAGGCGCCCGGCGTGGTCCCAAGACAGAGAGAGGCCCAGGGCGGCCGGAGCAAAGGGAGCGAGGTGGGGGGACGTCGGGGGCTGGCTCGCCACGGAGCCGGGTGGCCGAGGGCGAGTCTGCGGTTTGCAGGAAGAGCAGTGCGCAGCCTCTGGCGTGTTTTGAACCAAGTGCACGCGATGGGCCATCGGCACACGAGATGACAGGGCTGACGTTTGGGGACAACAGCGGAGGCAGAGGGCACGGAGAAAGGGGCAGACGCGCTCTGCATTCTGGAGGCGGAACTGCCAAGACTCACTAACGGAGCAAATGAGAGGGTTTGGTCCTGCTCGTCTGACCGGCCAGCCTGTTCTTCCTCACACTCGAAATTTCCGTCACCCTTTGTTTGTAAAAGGTTCTGGAATTCGTTCTGCCCTCTCTCCGTCATGCGGCCGCCGTGGAGAACCTCCTGCCGAGCTGGTCTGAGAAACAAGGCCGCGGCCTCACTTTACCCGAAGTCTAGAGTCCACGTGAATTCCGAAAAAGTCCATCAGCGCTCCTGAGCTTTGCAAGAGCCTCCGTGCTTCGGCTGCAATAGCGTCCGGCTATTGGAACCACGGCTTGGGTTTCACCTTCGCGGGGCACGAAACCTCCCTGAAGTCTGCCCAAAGCACCACAGAAAATCACCGGCAATAGCCGAACCCAAATTTAAAATGTGGACTCATTCTGCGCTCTAAAACGCAGGCAAAGGCGAACGCAAGCGCAGCCGCGGGAGGCGCCCTCCATCCCCAGCCGTCGCCCTGGCGAGCGAACTCCGCCCTGGCGGGCTGGATCCCTGTTCCCTCTTTCGCCCCCTCCCCGGGCTCCGGCTATTAAATTACTGCCACATTCCGGAGCCCGTTCCCAGAGGGACTCACGAACTGGAGCAGAGTGACAGGACCAGGGCATTAAGATACAGTTTTTTGTGTTTTAAAGATTGAAACCAAGAAGACATCGGGTTTGAGAAAACAAGAACTTGTCGGACACGAAGAGAGAACGCATCTGCACCGCACGTGGGGGGCGCCCGGAGCCTCCGAAGAACCGCACCGGGGCCAGAGTCCCCCCCTCCCCCCGGCCGCCTGTCGGCGCGGGGCTCTCAGCCGGCCTCCGGCCCGGGACATAGGTGGGATTCGCCGCAGGCCCTAGAAGGGACCGTCCCTCCCACTCCACCCCTTCCAGGGCGTCTAGAAGCCCGAGCCTCGCCTTTCTCCTGTTCATGGCGACGTGAGTTCTAACCAGATGGCGCTATAAACTTAGCGTTTCCGTGCGTGCCGTCAAGTCGGTGGGAAAACCAGGACGACGAAATAAATGTAAGATGCATTTTAGGAACTCCCAATGGGCCAATTATCTCACCCCTCGCGGTCTCCCCGCTGTCTGGCGTGGAGCCTGGCACAGCCTTGCGGGTCGATACATATTTGTCGTCTGAATCCCACCTTGAGAATGCGCGACAGCCAGCTCCACGGTCTCCAGCCCAGGGCTCCGCGTGGGGGACCCGCGAGTGTACGGTGTCCCAGCCCTGGCAGCGTCGCCAATGAGATCTTTTGGGACAAATGGACACTCGTGCTCCATTCAACAGCCGTCTCTAACAGTACCGACTATTCGCAGCCCTAAGTCAAAGGGGCGCCCGGGAGCGGGGAAAGCGCAGCTCTCGACTGCCGAACGGATTTCCGTTTCTGTTAGAAAATGCCCCTGGACTTCAGTGTTTTCAGTGCCGACTCTTCTCTCCGGCTTTCGGACTCCCTCGCCCCTGCCGGGATATTGGGGGACACTGCGGACCCACGCCCCGAAGGCACGAGCTCCTCTGGATCCGATAAAATATTCATTCGCTTTCGAAAATATTTGCCCCCTGCTGTCAACGGGGACAGACTCCCACGGAATGGCAGAAAATGGCGATTTTAGCGGCAAACGCTTTCCTCAGACCGCTCCTTCCGCGACGACATTTTCTTCGAAATTATTTTCAGACAGAAGATTAACAATTTCAACATTAGCCGCTAATCCCCTTTCATTTAAAACTCCGCTGATAAAATTCTTTGCTTGTCATTCAAAGAGTGAGGAATAATTATAGATTTGAGCCTTGCATCTCTGGCTTCATTAGCGGTGAATTGCATGGAAGTCTGAGGCATAAGTCCGCTTTGATACATCTCAAAATGCAATTTCCATAGCTTCCCTGGGCTATGTACAATTAATTAGACAGCTAATAAGGGAGCTGTGCTAACGAAAGGCGCATTATTCATCCAGACCACCTGCCTTCACCAAATATCTTTTGTGTGTTTCCTTCTTTCTGTAATTTTGGGCCACGGACAGTAACGACAATAGCCCCCTCCCCCCAGCCCCACGACTGGCGAAGTGGCGATTTCAAGCGTCGTCTGCTAGACTGCAGCTCCTTCGACTCACACAAGCCTCAGGACAAAAAATCATTCCGCTTCACGCTGTTTCTAGTAATTTCTGCTTTCTAGAAGTTTCAAGTGTCTGTCCGTGGCATCTGAAACTCTTGGGAGAGCTGTTTTCTGAGCAAGCGCTTACTCCTCTGGTGTCCGACTGCCATCGACAGGACGTCGCCTTCCGACAGACGGGAAGTCACAAGGGAGCGCCCGCAGACGACAGCCCCCGGCGGGACCCCTCGCTCGCGCCTCAGCGGCCTGAAGCCCCTGTGCCTGGCGCCAGTGCACCATTCCATCCGTGAAATCCAAGTTGGCCTACAGTGTAGCGCGGAGCCCGGGTTAACTTTTACCGAGAGAGCGTGTCCCCGAACCCCTGGCGTGGAGCAGAAACCCGAACGGTTAGCCCGGAAAAGGAAGCTGCCTCCCACGGCGACGTCTCTGTTTGTGTTTCATGAGTTACTTGAGCAAGAGGAAACGAGGTGTTTGCAATAGTTTCACAAGTTTCTCTCCATATGAATGAATACACGGTCTTTCTTCAATGAGAAAATAAGAATTCGATTTCAGCCACGCCCGCGTCCCCTCGGCAGACGAAAGATACTTTAAGCCACGAGTTGTTTAGGGATTGCACCGAGGGACCAAACTCCGCGGGAAACCGACCTTGGACTCCAAAGGGCCGACGGGAGAGTCCGGCTGGAGAGGAAAAGCGAGTCATGGAAACGCAGGTCTCAGAAAACCGGACCCCGAAAAGGCCCCTGTCCACAGACTCTAGCAGAAACGCAGGCTGCCCCAAACCGGCCACATCCGCCGTCCCCTGGGGCACCGTGGGGAGCTGAGGGGCGACACCCAGCGAGACGAGGTGCCACGGGGAAATCCGGGTCGCTCGTGGTTGCGTCTACACTGGCGTTCTGTGACTCGGGCTGTGCTGGCTCCTCAAAGTGCCCCCAAAGCAGGTTTTGAAGAGCTGTTTTTCCCTGCCGTGTGCCAGGGGATTCGTGTGTTTGGGTGGCCGTCCCCCAACCTCCCCAAACGGATGGTCAACCACAAAATTCAAGGGGCCAATTCCAAGTCCTGGTCACAGGAGCAGACTGTCACCCACCTGACACGGAAGTGCCCCGAGGGGACCGTTTTCCCAGGGAGAGGACAAGAGCAGTTACAGAGGGGAGGCCCCTGGAGAGGAGGGGGGGCCTGTCGCCTAGCAGCCCAGACAGCCCCCACCCGCCCTGGAGCCGCGGGGCTGCCCTAAGCAGCACTTCCGGGCTGGGGACCCACGGCTTCTGACGGGGTGCGTGGGAAGAATGAAGAACTCTGGGGAGTCGGCGGAGGTTACCTAGGAGAGCCTCCCGGCCGCGAACCTCCTCTCCCGTATCCGGATGGGAGACGCTGGGGTCTACAGCACCTACTAGAAAGCGCTGGCGGAAATTCTAACGTGCTCACGGAAACCACAAGGGTTTGGCTTTTAATTTCCTAAAGCCAACAGACTACATGCCGTGAGCAATCAACAAGGGGTTCGGGTAGCCAGTGCCCTGGGGCCAGGAAGCTCGACATGAGTCTTCGCCTTGCTCGGTGGGGGGTCTCCTGCGCTCCCCCACCCCATCGGACGGAAGGGGAGCTCGGCCCTCAGCCGCGGTGGCCAGCACTGGGCCGGGGAGCATTCTGCACTCGGCGCCTCTGCAAGGAGGCGTTCCAAGTAGAAAAGAGAAGTGAGCTGACCTACCGGAAATTATCTTCCCTTTCTAGGGTGAAAGGTACAGATAAGGCTATCAACCATACTTTTCATCTTTTTCCAGCTCAACTGCCAATTGTGCCACGGACTGCCCACCTTACACGCCCCCGGGTTCTCGGGGCTTGGCGGGGGGAGGGGGGGAGTGCATTGTCAGCTGTCACCCCGCCCGCTCTTCTGTCCCCGCGCAGTGCAGCCACGGAGCCCGGAGCCACTCCCGCCACCGGCTGCCCTCATCGCCGCCGCCACACGCTCGCCGCCTGCACTCCTCCGCGGCCGCCGGCCGTCAGCACGCGGGGGCCGCCCGGCTGCCCGCCCTGCCCACCCGTGGGCTCCCGGCGGCGCCCGGCCACGGATGGGCATGCGAGCGTTCCCCAAAGCAAGGTTGCCCCTCTGCCAGCAGACAGAGAGGGAAGTGTGGGACCCGAGCTGTGGCAGGTCACTGCCTGGCGGGAGGTCACTGCCTGGCTTTTTTGACAACAGGTTGCCACCTTTGGATGTCTCTTCTCATGACGTGGAACATGAGTGACTTCTCAGATGCAACCGTCGAGGTGACGTGAAATGAAACGACAGTGTGCCATTCGCCCACGCTCTCTCACTCTAACCTGCAGGAGGCGTTCTGAGCCAGAGGCACCAAGGGTGAGGTGACCCGAAGAGCCTCCCCTGCAAGACTGTGGGAACGTTGGCCAGACGGCAGCGTCGGCCTCTCACAAGGGTGAGGGGAACTGTCAGACGCCCGGGATGACGGGAGAGTGAGTGGGGAGCTCATGACCTGAAGGCACCAAGCCCTTGAGGGAGGGCAGGGCTGCCGGTTTCCTGGGCCTTGGGTTTTCTGTCCATGTAGGGTCTTGGGGGAACCTGCCAGGCAGGAGGGAAGGGGGGTGTGGGAGCCCTCCCGGCGCCGGGATCCCCTGGAAGACCCCGTTCCCAGCGAAAGGGCTTGCTCACGCCACGGCACGGCGCATCCGTTTCCGCGTGGATTCGGAACGGGAAGGCGCTGGGGCCGCAGGCCTCATCTAGGGCCGAGGCTCGCAGTTACAGTCTGCGGGCGTCTGAACATCTCCAGGCGAGGAGCGGACATAAAGATGGTCCCGGTTTAATGGGAGCCCAGAGTGTCTGGCCGAGGGACCGCAGAACCTCTCTCCAGTGAAACACCCCGGCGTGGCTACACAGAATTATGAAGGCTGGAAATGACAGAGCCCAGCAGATGAGAAACCCGCATAGGCAGGTCAGCAAACACATTGAAGGGCAGGCTCACCTTCCCAAGAACCTACATGTTGAGACGGAAGCACTCAAGTGCCACACGTGTAACGACGGAACAGGGCAGTGAGGATCGACCGCGTACGGACGGTACGGAGGCAGATTCGAAAAAGAACAAATAGAACAACTACAGATGAAAAATATGCTCCTTGTAATTATTAACGCAGTGGACGGGTCACACATCAATTAGACACTGTGGAAGAGAAACCTTGCGAACCGGACAACAGACCTGAGGACGTCCCCTGGGGGGCGGACGGGGGACGACAAGAGGAACTGTGGCGGAGACGGAGGGCCACGGGAGCCAGACGCCCCGCGCGCTCCCACCAGAGGAGCCAACGCACACGGCCGGGCGTAAGGCGTGAACGGTTGGTCATTTCCCACACCCGCTGCGAGACGGAGACTCTCCAACGGAGGAGAGCGGTCAGGCTGGGGCAAGATAAGAGTAAAGCACGCCTGCACCAAGACAGGCCCAGGGAGGTCCCGGAACGACAAAGGTGTGGGACTCAGGAGAAGGCAGACGGAGCCCCAAAGGAGCAGCCACCGGGCCCGTCCAGCCTCCCCAACAGCTGCGGCATCGAGAAGTCTGCATTTTTAAAGTAACGAGAAAGAATTAACTATAATTTGACTGTTGACTCGTCTGTTATGCAAGTGTGAGGGTTAATTAAAATCATTTTCAGACAAGCACATCAGAGAACAGTGGTCTTGGCCCCGTCCGTCCGGCTGGCTGGTCACACACGCCCTCTCGCCTTCCAGCAAACGGACGTAAGAGAACAAATGAGTCAATGACTGTCGCTTTTCCTGTTCGAGAAGCCGTAGCGGTTTCGTAAGGCTCGAGCGCAAACGCGCACGCGGGGTGCGGCCCTGTGTGCCTGCTGGCTTCCTCCGTCATCCGCCGTCGACTCCAGTCCTGGGCACCGACTCGGGGACTCCGACGAGGGGTCCCCGTGCCCAGTCTGTCTCCCGCCCTCCCCAGAGAGCTGCTCCCTCCTTGACCGAGACTGGGCCCAGAGCCCCTCAGGTCAGCACCCCTCCTCGGTCTCCCCTGCCACCCCACGCCTTCACGAAGAACGAAAAAGTCTTCCGGCAAAAGGGCAGGATTTGGCACTTGGCCGTGCCCAGTACTTTCTAGATAGTAGCCCCCTTTCACTTCAGGCGGACGGCAAGTTCTCAGCGGCGGAACGCAGGCCACGTGCTTCGCTCGGGCGTCCGGACAAATGAATTCAACACCTGCTCCGCGTGAACGCCGAGCTGGACGCTGGGGACACGAAGGCGGGCGAAGTCGGGGAGGGCTCGCCCAGGCCTGACTGACTTGTGCAGCCACGGGCTGAATGCAATTTTCAAAGCTACTTTTTACATACGGTTCATTTGGCACACTCATTTGTACGCGAGCAACCCCATGACCCCGTCCTGGGCCTGCAATGCCCCTGCTGCTGTCCACTCCCCCGAACCCTGTCTGCAAATCTGGAAGGTCTAGCGGTGACCGAACGGGCCTGAAGGACATGCATCTTCTCTTGGCTTTTCCCGCCAGGGTGATCCGGGGAAGTCCGGGTATGTGCCCGCGCGCTCCGGAAGTATTTCCCGTGGGCTTGTGTACAGGAATGAACGGGTTCCGTGCCCTGTTTTGGGCATCGGTTTCAATTTCTTCGCCTCACCCACTTACTAATTCCCAAATTTAGTGTTTGATTATTTAATTCAACAAATATAATTGGACACTTGACTTTACTCACGACGTTTTACCCAATATACTCAAGACGAGAAATTCTAATAAGCAGGGAAAACATTCTAGCATCTTCCCCGCATTTTAAACAGTGAAGCAGATTTTTAAAAATAACGAGGCAAATCACACCCCCCCATCAACAATACAATAAATAACCCACGTCCCACAATAAAGAGTGAACGACAGAACCTTGTGTCAAAACCAAGCTATCGAGAGTGGCCAGTGTCCCAGTTGCCGAAGGAGCCTCTGGGTGCCTTGGGAGCCGGCCATGGGGGAGGGGGGTGGCAGGCACTGTTTCAGCTACGCAGACACACAGCACTGTCCCCCCCCCCCCCACCCCCAGCGGTGAGGGACCCTCGGAGGAGACTCGGGTGACCTCTCTGACACAGAGCACCTGGCCCTGGGGGCCCAGCTCGCCGAACGCCTGGCTGAGTCGCCCCCCACC
>PITB01025399.1:0-22904 GCA_004024585.1 Paradoxurus hermaphroditus
GAATGAGGGAGTTTAACGGCATTTAGGATTAATAGCCTCCCATCTTCTCTCATAGAAATTCACTTCCACGTCGGGACCCCATTTCTAATCCTGTAGTAGGATATTCTCCTCAACGCCCCCCACCCCGTGCCTGGGTCAAGTGGCCTCTCCTGTGTGATGCCACAGCTCTCTTCTTAGTCCATCTCATTGTACTGAAATAAACTGGGGATTCTTTCTCTGTTTTTAAACTGTATTTATTTATTTTCAGAGACAGAATGAGCAGGGGAGGAGCAGAGAGAGAGGGAGAGGGAATTCCAAGCAGGCACTGCGCCATCAGCACAGAGCCTGACGCGGGGCTCAGACTCCCGAACCGTGAGATCATGACCTGAGCCGAGATCAAGAGTCAGATGCTTAACCGACTGAGCCACCCGGGCGCCGCTGCGTGCGTTATTTTGAAGTCCACGTGGCTCCCGTTCCCTATCGGTGCATCTAGCACAAAGTGTTGTGCATAATAAGCGCTCAATAAGTGTTATTTCATTTGGTAAATGAAATAACCCCCGTCTGGCCTTCCTGACACCCCGTGTTCCAGCCCCCTTCTAAAACATTGTAACTGGCCCACTTAGGATAGTATTTTTCTCATCGTACCTTGATTTTTGTTTACTTAGAATACAAATGCACCCAAAACATCCCCTCGGAGTAGAGCCGCCTGAATCTAGTAGATGCTCTATGAACGGTTCAGTGGCACCAACCTGAATGTCAAACGTTTGCCGTCTTGGGTCTAAAGAGAGTGATGTTTCCAAGTTCGCTGCGAATGCCATTGGCGGTTTATTTACTGTAACTCGTCAGTAACTTGGGAAGATGTACACTGCTCCTGGAAGTGCTTTATTTGGTTTCGGTGTCCCTCCACCTGAAATCTATCACTTACGTTATTCCAACTGCATCTTTCTGAGAGACCGTGTTTATTTCCCCTGGTGCTTCCCCTTCCCTGCTGGCTTTGTCAGCAGCCAGTAAATCTGGGGAAATGAGCTCGGCCCTCTGCTTACCCAGAAGACCCCAGCCGGGAGTGAAAACACAGCAGGTGACAGCCAGGAACATGAACGTTCGCATTAGCACCGAGGAGCGAGGCGAACGGAGGCCTGAAGACAAACACAAGTCAGCCAGACTCGCGCTTTCGCGTGGGGAGATGGAAGAAAGGCCCTCGCCGTCTGCGGTGGGAATAAGGCACCTTTTACGAGGAAATGAATGTGGCTCCTGCTGGATTTATGGACTACCCAGCCTCAGCGTTATGTGGCCAGCGTGGATAAGTCAAACTCCAGACAGACAACAACTCGTTCTGCTTCAGATAATGTTTTCTCCAATCTGTTTGTAGTATTTATAGACCAGGTGTCAGGGGCCGCTAACCTGGAGAGGACTGTGTGCTCCCCGATCCGGCGCTGTGCTGTAAGGAGTCCTGCGCTGCCCGGCCTGGGCCGACACGATGAATAAATGAATCACGTTATATCTTTGCTATCAATCTCTGTTAATATTTCTCGTGCACAAAACCTTAAATGTTAGACCACAAAGGGATCTTTTTGAAGAATTTTTTAAAAATTTATTATTTTAACGTTTTTTTTTGTTTGTTTGTTTTTGAGAGAGAGAGACAGCATGAGCAGGAGAGGGGCAGAGAGAGAGGGAGACACAGAATCCAAAGCAGGCTCCATGCTTCCAGCTGTCAGCACAGATCCCAACACGGGGCTCGAACTCACAAACCGCAAGATCATGACCAGAACCAAAGTCAAACTCTTAACTGACTGAGCCGCCCAGGGGCCCCTATTGAAAAAGACTTCTTATAGATCTCCTTGACTCCTGTAGCCCGTGGATAAGCTAGAGCCAACTCTTACAGGCTCACAATAACCGACTGTGTCCTCAGTAGTCTCTCCTTACCTGCGGGGAAATATTCCAAGTCCCCCCAGTGGACGCCTGAAGCCATAGGTAGTGCCGAACCCTATATAGATTATGTTTTTTCCTGTATGTCCATACCTGTGATAAAGTTTAATCTATAAATTAGGCACAATAAGAGATTAACAACAATAGTATATTAGAACCATTAAAACAATCAATACACAGTAAGTCCTATGAATGTGCTCTCTCTCCCCCAAAATAGCTTACTGTGATCACCGCTCTTTTGGTGATGACTTGGGATGATAAAGTGCCCACACGATGAGCCGTAGTGAGGTGACTGACGTAGGCACATCTGATGTGTTGTCACACTGCTGTTGACCTCCTGACCCCATGTCAGAAGGACGAGCGTTTGATTCCAGACCGTGGTTGGCCACGGGTGACAGAAGCCACAAAAATCAAAACCGAGGATAAGGGCGACCACTTTCCAGCTATGCAATCGACCACAGCATGTTGGTGGCTTGAAATCAGCCACCATAGGAGTATTTAAGCCACCAAAATTGAACAATACTACAAATCAGGAGAATAAGTGGTTAAGCATTACAGACACACCACTCTGTGTAATTCATTATTTTAGTAAATCATGTCCATTATCGACTAATTATTGTGTAACTCTGATGTGCCAGGCGCTGAATTAGGACCTCGGAGACAAAGCTCTCAACAAGACAAGGTCCCTGACTTCGTGGAGCTCAAACGGGCAGAGTTAAGACAGCCAATAAACAAGCAATCAATAAACAAGAATATGACAGACTGTGATTAAGTGCTGGGGGAAAACTGGGTTAGTTATTTATTGTTGCATAACAAATTACCCCAAAACATAATGACTTCCAATCATAGATATTTATTATCTCATGATGTCTGTGCTCGGGAGTCTGGGCATGGCTCTGCTGTATCCTCTACCTCGTGGGCTCTCACAACGCTGTAATCCACGTGTTTGTCCCGAATCTGCAGCACCGTGAGAAGGTGTGGTCAGGAAGGATCCATTTCCAGGCTCGCTCAGTGGTTGTCAGCAGCACTCAATACCTTTTGACTGTTCCTGGAGGCCACACTCTGTTTCTTGCCACACTGTTAAAAGACTTTCCAGAAAATTCTACCGCATGGTAACAGTATTTTTGAGACTCTTCCTACCTACCTGTTACATAAAGGAAAGAAA
Organism: Paradoxurus hermaphroditus; assembly: GCA_004024585.1. Taxonomy (NCBI): domain Eukaryota; kingdom Metazoa; phylum Chordata; class Mammalia; order Carnivora; family Viverridae; genus Paradoxurus; species Paradoxurus hermaphroditus. The sequence goes on from PITB01025399.1 coordinate 3,071, forward strand.
AATGAAAGAAAATGAAAAAGAGGTAGAAATGTGAACATTGAGAACAAGTGGGCTGCCGTGGGAAGAAATCCAGTTGGGACAAAGTGTGAAGAGCGATGTGGGGGTGTTTTCGGGACAACACAAGAGAATGATGGGGTGCCGTGTGGGTTAACGGCAAAACCTTGTTCCGCGTATCTTTATCTGTTGATTTCCCCCCCACAGCTACCATTATGCTTGTTATTAGTGATAAATGTTCCGTTAAATGCCTACTCGTATGAATGTCGCCGCAGCTGTGTGAGACATCGAGGGTCTGGTGATTGATTATGTGCCGTATTTAATGACAAGCCTCAATTCTTGTTTTTTTTTTTTCTAAACGAAACGTTTGGTTTTTAAAATAGCGTGATCAGTACACCTGGCCTGTGTCTGTGGAGAAACACCCAAGGTTTTTTCTTGTAGATATACCATTTTCCTTTTGTTTCTGGGATATCTACTAACTGGTAGCTAGTTGACTCCCAGGAAACATAGCAAGTGCAGGACTGCAGAATGCGAACATGACCAGTACAGGCCTGCAGAATGCACACACAACAAGTGCAAGATTGCAGAATGTGAACATACCAGAGCAGGACTGCAGAATGCACACCAGGAGAGCAGCCCGACTCCCTTAGATATGTCTTACAGATCAAATGGCTGAAAATAAAATCAGAGCAGCCAGTTTAATGTCCCCAGTTTTGACACAGGACATTACTTGGTCAAAATACAATCCTATCTCCTTGAGCTAGAGCTCCCCAAAGTATAAGCCATTACCTGAGAATAAATGACTCTGATTTGAAAATGCCACTGATATGCTCAGACTTTGAGGCAAATTTAGTTCAGGGCAACAGTAATAGATCATCATTAACGATAATGAAAGTAAATCGCCTACCTTGTTCGCTGCGTACTGGCTAGGTGGCGGGGTCAAAAGCATGGTCCTTGCCCTTGAAAACTTGGCCATCCACTTAGGGAGATTGTAAATGGCCATTCAAAATAAAACCAAACAGGAAACATAGCCTTCATATTAGTCAGGGTAGACTAAGCTTTTCAACAAACTTCCCTCAAAGCTAAAGAATGCTTGGGGCGCCTGGGTGACTCAGTCGGTTAAGCATCAGACTTTGGCTCAGGTCATGATCTCACGGTTCATGAGTTTGAGCCCCACATCGGGCTCTGCATGAACAGTGAGGAGCCTGCTTGGGATTCTCTCTCTTTCCTTCTCTCTCTGCACCTCCCCCACCTGTCCATGTGCACTCTCTTAAAAGAAAAAAAAAAAAGCTAAAGAAGGCTTTGTTTTTGGAGATCCAGGCTTCTTCCTTTCTGGAAAATGGAAAACGTGGAGGATCCCGTGGGAGGTTTGGGGCCCGCACCGGGGTCCCTTCTGCCCGTATTCCATTGGCCAGGATCAGTCCCCCTAGCTCATCTAGCTGGATACCCTGGAATCAAAAGAAATAGGATTTGGTGAACCAGCGGCCCTGGCTTACCACAGGTCCCTTTGGGTGCAGGCCACCGAAACTGATGCTGGCGGGCTTTGGGGCCCAAAAGACTCTCCTGAGCAAACCCTGGGGTGTGTTCGAGAATCAAGGGAAAAGTCGGAGCCAGAAGGCTGTTCGGTCCCAGATCTCAGCAGTGCAGCAACTGTCTTTCCAGTTAGAGCAGAACCTTCGGCCTAACTCAGCCCGAAAGACTCTTTCTTTATTTTTTTTTTAAGTTTGTTTATTTTGAGACAGAGAGAAAGCAGGAACAGAGGAGAGGCAGGGTGGGGGGACGGAAAGAGAATCCCAAGCAAGTTCCATGCTGTCAGCACAGAGCCTGATGCAGGGCTCAGACTCGCAGACCGTGAGATCGCGACCTGAGCTGAGATCAAGAATTGGACGCTTAACTGACTGAGCCACCCAGGCGCCCCCTGAAAGGCTCCTTCTACTGAAGTTGACCACACCGGTGTCCCCAGGGAGCCTGAGAGAGTTGGGAGACAGCAACACAAGCATCGGGTGAGATCCTTGTGCTGAGAGAGGGCAGCCTGGCCTTGAGACTTCCCGCCCCCTGTTCAGCTCGGCCACCGAGAGACGGAACAGCTGGACAGCTGAAGGTCTCGGCCCCCCAAGGCACGGTGCCTTCCTCTCGGGCAGAGAGAAGTACCATGCTGGGAAGTGTCCTCCCAACGCAAAATCCTTCTCCTGAGCCTGGGAGTAACATGGAGAGAGAAAAGTGGGTTTTCCCTGCCTTCTGTCTCCCCGGTGCCTGTATTCCCAGCATCGGATCGCCCCAGCCGGCATGAGGGAGTTCTGTGTGGCGAGTCAATCAGTGTGAGGGAGACAAACATGACATGTGGCCACCCGGGCCTGTTTCTCTGCATCAATGGTCTCTCCTACTGAACGGGCAGCCGCGGGCTGCTCAGGAGTCTTCTCCAGCAGAGGGGCAAGGGCGAGCGGCTGTGGAGCAGTACAGAAATGAGCACATGTCCGCGTACTTCACCTAAGAGTGACCACAGGAGCTGGGGATGTACGGAAGGCCTCCTGGAGAGGGCTCGGCTGGCATGGGGAGTGGGTCGGAGCTGGGCGGATGCTGTTTGTGTGAGAGCGAGGGGATGGAAGTGACGCTCTCTTCTCAGTCTTTCCGCTTTCAAAGGAGGTTGTTCGGTTTTTGTAACTGTTGTCATTGCAGACGCAATAATGTTTATCACAGAAAAAAAATATATCCCCAAATACTGATAATCCAGTGGACTTTTATCTTAAGAATTTCTTTTAAAGAAGAAAACTTTTAGGGGCACTTGGGTGGCTCAGTCGGTTAAGCATCCGACTTCAGCTCAGGACATGATCTCATGGTTTGTGAGTTCGAGCCCTGCATCGGGCTCTGTCCTGAGAGTGTGGAGCCTGCTTAGGATTTCCTCTCTCTCTCTCTCTCTCTCTCTCTCTCTGTCTCCTTCCCTCTCCCCAACTTGTACTCTCTCTCTCTCTCTCTCTCTCTCAAAGTAAATAAACTTAAAAGAAATTTTTTTAAAGGACTAAAACTTGGAAACAACTGAATGGGTGACCATTCCGTAGGGAAGGGTTGCGTGAATGACGGTGGCTGTTATACAGGAGATAATAAGATTAGACAGATCTGTAATCACTAGGGGTGGGATGATAGGACATAACAGCTTGCACAGCTGGCTGAATGTATCATTTGTTTACATCTGTGTGCGTATAGGGGCGCCCTGGTGACTCAATCAGTTAAGCGTCCAACTTCAGCTCAAGTCATGATCTCATAGTTCATGAATTCAAGCCCCGTGTTGGCTCTGTGCTGACAGCCTCAGGCTCTGGGATTCTCTGTCTCCTTTCTCTCTCCCCCTACCCCATTCACACTCTGTCTCTCTCTCTCTCAAAAATAAATACATGGTAAAAAAATAAATAAATAAATACGTATGTGTGCGTGTGAAGTGTGTGTGTCCCGGCATGCACGCATGTGTGTGTGTGATGTGTGGGGAAAAGGAAGGAGACTACAATGACCGTTACCTCTTGGAGGCTGGGTCGGGGAAGGGTAGAGAGGAGTCCTTGCTTCCCACTCCAGAAATGTCTGTATTGTTTCCAGTTTCCTGACAGTAACTGGACATTCTTCCAATAATAAAAACATGTTTTAATCGTAGCCTTGAGTTTGCCAGAAAATTGAGACTTTGGGAACAGCTCAGCCCAAACCTTGAAATTGATCTCCTTAATTGTCTAATTGATTTCCTACTGGGTCAGTCAATCTATTTCTCATTACAGTCATAAAGTTTTATTTACTTCAGGAGACAGGAATCGGCCGGTTCATTTTTTTTTCATTATTTATAAAATTTATTAAATCACAAGACAGTTAAAGCCAATGTGTCCTTCCTTTTGAGCTGTCATGAGAATCTGTACACGTCTCTGCTCAGCCATGACTCCACTTTGTCGCGGTTATACGTGAATATGCCTGCACTTGACCCTGAACTTCTCTCAGCTCCTTGAAGAAAGGGACTCTGTTTTCCCATCCCTGTATCCCCACGACAATATTTAGACTAGATGTTTAATAACTTCCAGTTAAATGGACACAAAGACTAATGAAGGAAAAAATTAGAATAACTTTCTCTGGTCGAAAAAGAATTGTTTCTGTGGAGGGGAGCCTGTTAAAAGGAAAGATAATGTATTCAAGAAATGATTGCGGCACTGTTGTGAAGAGTCTATTGTGATCCTGTAGTATGGTACAATAGCTCTCACACTTTCTTGCAAATAACCAGATAATTGATCACAGTGTTCGTTGCTGTATTAGTCAAAACTCCCTTGTTGCTGCTCATGGAACATTTAATTTAGATGTCTTAGAGAAAGGAGAAATTTATTAGCTCATAGAACTCACAAAATATGAAGGGAAAGTTCTGGCTTCAAGGATGATTATTAACTGGCTCAAGTGAGGTTGAAGGAACTCCATCTCTCCGTTCAGCTCTGTGTTGTCTTCTCTCTTGGGCTTTCTCTGTGTGGTTGCAAATGGCCACTCCCAGCTCCAGAGTTATGTCCCACCCCCTCCCAGTAAACAGAAATTTTACCTTAGAGTACTAAAAGAAGTATGTCCTAGAATTGCGTTTCAATCTTGGGTAGCCTAACTTGGGTTTTATGCTCATCACAAGATCGTGGAAATGGGAGACCTCCCGATTGTCCGGGCCTGAGCCCCGTGACCGTCCCAAGATCACAGCTAGAGTCAACCCTACCTGAACTCCACCTGTGCGGAGAGGGAGGAAGGGGCGATGCCCCCAAAGGAATTATAGCATAGGTCCGAGGGCAAGAGGGAACGGACCCTGGGAAACCAAAGCAGCACGTATCCGCTACCTTGTCCTGCGTGTCCGTAGTGACGTACACTGTATGCTGGAGCTGGGGAATGCCATTAGGAATTCACAGCCCTGCTAGATAGCCGTCACAGCACCACACTCGGCCACCAGTTTGCTTCATGCAGCAAAATCAGCTGTTCTTTAGGGACAAGCCGTACCTGGGGTCATAAATGTTTTGGTAGGACTGATAGGAAAGTTGGTCAGGTCTTGTAGAGAAGCAATAGTGAATTACGAATACAGGTGACCCTTGGACAACACCAGTTTGTACTGTGTGGATAACACGTGTATTTCTTTTAATAACTACAATACAGTACAATACTATCATGTATTTTCTCTTCCTTATGAGTTTCTTTTGTCTGGCTGACTTTATTGTAAGAATACTGTATATAATATACAAAAGATGTGTTAATTGATTGTTTATGTTATCAGTAAAGCATGCAGTCAACAGGAGGCACTTAGCAGTTAACTTTTGGGGAATCAAAAGTTACACGTGGATTTTCAACAGCATGAGTGTTCGGCACCACTAATCTGTGCATTGTTCAAGGGTTAACTGTAAAGAGCCTTAAAATGTTGATACTCTGACTCAGTGATTCCACTTCTTGGAATCTATCATTCAAAAAAAATAGTCAAAAAATATCAAAAGCTTCTTGAAAAAAAGATATTCATTGCAGGAGCACCTGAGTGGCTCAGTCAGTTAAGCGTCCAACTCTTGATTTCACCTCATGATCTCACAGTTCATAAGTTCGAACCCCACACCAGGCTCCGCGCTGACAGCGCAGAGCCTACTTGGGATTCTTTGTCTCCTCTCTCCGCCCCTTCCCTGCTCATGCTCACTCTCTCTCTCTCTCTGACTCAAAATAAATAAATAAAAGTTAAAAAAAAATTTTTTAAGATGTTCATTGGAGTGTAATTTGAAATTGTCAAAAATGTTTAAAGACTAGAAATAACCTAAAATCCTAATGATAGAAGATGATGAAGTAAATTATATATTATGCATATGATTATATTTTGTGCAACCCTTCAAATGGTGTCAAGGAATGACACTGGTAAGTGATCTTACATGGGGAAAAGGACTAAGCTGGTTTGCCACCATCTCTTCAATATCCAAAAATACGCACATTTCTTCTTTTTATGGTTCAATGCTTCCAAAATCATGAAACATTTTAGTAGAAAGGTGAAAATGTTACACAAGTCATTAGTCCAGGCTGGTGGCGAGTGTATGCCCAGAGACCCTCAGGAAAGATTTTGAAAATGGGCCAATGTGTTGGTTTCGTACGGTCCAGCTGCAGAATTTATGCCGAATAGTAAGCTCAATCCAACTTGCAGGTTTTGATAAGTAGAAAGTCACTTCCATGAAGCTGATGATTTTCCAGCTTCAGCTGGAGCATAGACAGAGCTGAACCAGGCACAACCAGAATCCCCTCGAGCTGGATTTGGTGTTAAGTTCTCTTTGTACTCAGCAGTTAGAGAACCGTGTAACCTTCCATCCCCCTGGGGTTCATTCCACAGTATATACATGTAGCAAATCATCATATGTACACCCGAATCTTACACAATGTTGTATGTCAAGTGTATCTCAGTAAGGCTGGGTGGGCAGAGAGGAACATGGTGAATGATCCTGTCCAAGGAGGCTATTAGCATCCCACTCATTCTCTCAACTTTAAGAATTTAGAGTCTTCCAAACCATACAGCAGAACTCCTACTCCTTAAGTTAGTAGCTAAGAAGCTCTTAGTTAAGAAACAGCTGATTAATGATGCCGTAGGGAGCCAACCGCCCTTTAAAAATACTGAAAAGTTGGGGGGACAGCTAGCATTGAGTTATTAAAATATACCTTGTAAACTTCTGGCCTTAGAAGGAAATTCTAGATCCCTACTGTGTTTTGGTTTTTGCTTCCCATGGTCTTCTTAATTCTTGGTTGGTATAAGCAATAGCCTTTGAAGGCGTCGTACCGACAGGACTATTGATGGCTGGCAGGACCTTTTATTTTTGTTATTGACAGGGATGCAATTTGAACTCGGTGAGTAATTAAGCAAACACTCCGTCATGATTAAAGCAAATAAGGAAAACCAATGCCGTAATTAGCTAAAAAGTCCACGGGCAAGCCTGGCTTCAGGCCTGGCATGATGAAGTGATCTGATACAATCACTGGGAAACATTTCTTTTCTCCCAGGCTCCAAGTCTAGTTCTACCAGTAGCTTGGCTTCATTCTCAGGTGGACTTCCCACCCCACCCCCACTGCGGTCATGAGATAGCTCATCTAGTTCCCAGACTGAAGGCTTCCAGGCTCACACCACAGGGGCACAGAGCTTCCTTCTCACAAATGTCAAACGCAGGTCCTGAGCCTGTATGAGTCGCCGTGCCCTTGGGATGGCCTCCGCGTACTTGCTACTTCTCATCAGGGTTCATCCCAAAAGTTGGCCAGGTAGACAGTGGGGAGAGGCAATCCAACCCAAACCACATGGGCAAAGAATAAGTGACGGGTAGGTCTGCTAAGGAAATGTGGGGTGCTGCCTTACCAGAAGAATGGGGTGCTCTCGATCCAGGCAAGCAAATCCAACCCAGAAGCAATCATCTTGGGGTCAGGGTCCCTTGGTTAGTTGTTCTGAGTATTTAAACAAGGTAGCAGGATGCTGTCAAATATTCAAATGAAAGCTTATGTGCATTAAGGGAGACCATAGTACAGCATTGCTTGTGTTATGTTATCGAATCAGGGATTAAAATGCAGTTTCCAGGCCACCTGGCTGGCTCAGTTGGTTGACCATCCAACTTCAGCTCAGGTCATGATCTTGAGGTTGACAAGTTCGCACCCCGCATCGGGCTCTGTGCTGACAGCTCAGAGCCTGGATCCTGCTTCCGAGTCTGTCTCCCTCTCTCTCTCTCCCTCTCTCTCTCTCTCTCTCAGCCCCTCCGTTACTCATACTCTGTCTCTCTCTGTCTCAAAAATAAAAATAAACATTAAAAAAATTTTAAATGCATTTTCCAAATTGAATGGAGCGTGAAAGACAAAAATGACTACAAATGACATGAAAGAAGGACAATCCAAGTGACTCTAAACCAACTCAGTTGGGATTTTTTCACCCGTAATATGGAGCAATAAATGCACCTTAACACACTTGGCAGAAAGATTAGTTATAAAATCCAGTACCCAATGCCTGGCTATCAGGTTGTCCAGTAACTATGAGTTCTGAGAGCTGCCGTCTTAGCCCAAATCTTATCATCAACCTTAGCCTCCTTTCCAGATCAGTTCAATGAGGTCACGGTGAAATTAAATATATGAGGATAAGCATCAAACATGCATTGTACATCCAAAGCCCAGAAATGAAACAGTTCAGAATATATCAAGCATCCTTCAGATGAGGACAGAAAATAGATTCCATCCCCATGGCCCTGTCCAGTCTATGAATTGTGATTGTCTTGTATTAGAGAGATTCCAAAGGCACGGCTATCCAAACAGGTGAATGCTCTGTGGGTGGAAGGGAGAGGTTGGGGGAGCAGCCCAAACCTGAAGGCCATCTTGACTATGTGTTTCCCTCTGCAGACTCTGGAAAACCCCAAGTATGAACTGATCATCGAGGCTCAAGACATGGCCGGACTTGATGTTGGGTTAACAGGCACGGCCACAGCCACCATCATGATCGATGACAAAAACGATCACTCGCCAAAATTCACCAAGAAAGAGGTAAGCGCCTGCCGCCCCAGCACCCCTGCGGGTCACGGCCTGTATCTTTTGTGCGCGTGTAAGGCTGAAAAGTGCTCCGTGAGAACAAAAGCGCTGAGTCTTGTTAGAGTCTGCAAGAACAGAATTCCTAATGCCGAAGCCCCATTTCCATGGTTTTATTGGTGTTATTTAGTGCTGAGCTATGAGAGGCCCATTGTGATTTTAGCTTAACAATAAGTATTTCTTTCGGCAAGTACAGATTGGGAGGCCGGACAGAGCAGCAGCAGGAAGGGACAGCAGATTTTCCTGGCAGTAACAAGGTGGCCCAGGAGCTTATAAAGAACAGCCAAGTAGCTTGTCCGGGAGAGCGATCATTTACTCTCCCCACTCGTGCGTTTATGGTTATGGATCATGGCTGCGGATCCCCATTTATTCCAGCGGAGCGGTGTCCGGGGACCCAAAATCACATCCAGTTACTGAATTTGTGCTCAAACGCGGAAGTTATTTGCACCATGCCTCTGATGGAAACGTGCTAATACCGGGGCTCCTTCGGGGGTCAGGGCCAGAGCCAAGGATGTGACACCCCACTTACGGACGCAGAGCATAGAATCGGTAAAGAGCGCCCTTGCCATTGGCTGGGCCTGTGTGTCCACCGCCAACAACGGGGCCGTCCACCTTCATCCATCACCTCGTTAGACTGTGTGAGGTTGGTTTCATCAACTGCTTTTTACCAGTAAGGGAGTTTATTTTCAGCTCAAAGAATCTAGATAACTGCTCCGAGGTCACGGGCAGAGCAAGTGACAGGAACGGCCTGGGAACACAGCTCCCAGTGCGGCTGCTCTCGGCTGTGTGGTTGATGTTTCCCACCCTCCCCAGTATTCAGAAAAAAGGCCCATGTCTGGATGTGCGGTTAACTCTCCCCTCTCTCGAGAGTCCCAGGGCTACCCCAGATGGCTCAGGAGAGGTGGGTGCTCCGGCTCCCCACCGCCCTCTTGCCCCCGCAGACACACATGACTTATTCAGGGTGGAAATCTCCCCTTCTCCCACAGGGGAGTCTTGGGCACTCAGGAATCCAACCTTAATAGCGCAGAGGCCAAAGCAGCTGATATGGCTTCGTTCTACTGCTGTCCGTGACATATTCCTCTAACTGCTAAAACCAATGCCTCACTATTCCCAGGCTGCCCAAACTGGTATCCCAAAAGACTAGTATCACCAGTTCCACCATTGTGGGGCAGGGGAAGATTCAGGGTCAACTACATGTGGGAAACACAGTTGAGTAGAAAAAGGATTTCTTGTATACTGCAGTACTTCGAGGTACCTTTAAAATGCTTTGTGTTTCTCTAAGAGGAGTAGGTAGAGTCCGTAAGGTTGTTCAGACTTATCTGGCCCCAGGAACAACTTCCTGGGTGACCTCATTGTGTTTCACTGAGCTGGTGTCCAAAGGAATATTCATACTGGTTGATCTGCAGAATTTCTATATCCAGAAAAGTACTAAAGGCATGTTTTAATGTCCGGTGTAGACATAGTAATGAAAAATAGCAATTGGATAATCCCAATGTAAAGTAAGAAGGTCTGTCAGTGTTACCAAGCGTGTGAGACTAATCAGTTCCCTCAGCGTCGCCCTGGGTTTCCACCTGTGACTCAGGAAAAAAGAAGTGAGTGCCTAGTCACAAGCTAAATGCCATGAGTGGGAGATGCGCATTGTTGTCGCCGATACCTCTGACTACAAGGAAAAATTGAACATTATTCTTAAATAGAGTAAAAGCCCCTGAGTAGTGTCATGGAAAATGAATTCACGTGTGGGTATCGGTCAGAGCCAGAACTTCTCTCTAAGTGGACGCTGAACAATAAGCCTGGGATTCCCGCAGGGCGAAGGTGATGTCTCAGCTCACACAAAGATAAAAAGTAATGAAATGAGCGGAATCGGTAGCCAGCAAGTACACGACACTCTCCCTCTAGGATGTCAGATGTCCCACAGTAGCCTTTGTCCAACGTTGGATGAGTTATATTCCCAGCTAAATTGTCCCATGTGTTCCTGAAAGGCCGACGTCCTTCGTTGTTGTCAGGGGATCCTGCATTTAGGGGGCCGGAATTGCCAGAGACAGCGTAACACAGAGGGGGAGAGACGGGCTCTGGAGCCAGAACCGGAATCGAGTGCCGCCATGGGTACGAGCCTGTTAGCCACCTGCGTTCTAGTTTCTTCACCGGTTGCTGACGGTAGAGCCTAGCTCAGTAGGTTCTTATGACTGTTAGGTGAGCCGATGATGGAAGGCATTTAGATAGTGCTGGCCACCCACCGTTCTCTAGAGCGTTGGTGATGAGAAGAGTGGTTACAAGGCAGGTGATGGTGAGGACAGTGCCGGGACGGAAGAAGGGATGAAGGAAATGGTGGTGAGGGAGAGGTGGACGTGGGGATGATGTTTCTCAAATGTAACAGGTTGGGGTGCCTGGGCGGCTCGGTCAGGGAAGCATCCGACTCTTGATTTCAGCTCAGGTCATGCCAGTCCATGAGTCAGGAGTTCGAGTCCCATGTCGGGCTCTGCACTGACAGCACAGAGCCTGTTTGGCTTTCTCTCTCTCCGTCTCTCTCTCTCTCTTCCCCTCCCCAACTGTCTGTCTCTCTCTCTCAAAAAAAAAAAATAATAAACATGTAAAAGGTCACCGGACATTCTTATCCAAAGGGCTCTCTCTTCTGCATGTTGAAAGGCTGCTGTTTTCCTCTAGAGTGATCTACGAACCTGCTCCATCACTTTGAAATACACGACTAAGACCCTAGAGTTCAAGGGAGAAGGAATTCTGGAGGGGAGGTGGCAGAATCAGTAGAACGTGTCACCAAATAAAAGCAAAACAGGCCAAGAGAAACCTTCCAGTGGGGGGAGGAGAACCCCTGAGGAGAAGTCGGTCCGAGTGTGAGTGTGGCCTCTGGGGTGTGGAAGAGGGAGGACCGCAGGATGTGTGAGGAGCAGAGAGGACGCATGGCACTCATGATCTTGAAGATGGAATAATAGAGGCGAACGCCGAGGTGTAATCATTCCAGAACGGAAATGGTGCTCATTTGGGTTTGAGAATGTCCAGACACCTGCCCAAGGTGAGGTTGTCCTATAGAAGTTTCCACGTATGTTAGGACATGTCTTAAGAAGTTCATATGGTTGTTTTGTTTGTTTTAATTCTATTTGGTGTGATCTTCCATCCGTAGAGATACTAATATTTTTATCTGTTTGAAAGAGAAGTTCTGTGTAACCGCAAAAACAGAAACAGGAAAAAACACCGAGTTAGATGAGACAGGCGTATGGTTTCTCTCACATAAAACTGTGTAGGAAGAGAGTTCCAGGTCAGTGCGGTGACACCATGACACCACCAGTTCCCGGATTCCTCTTATCTTCTCTGCCTTCTCCAAGGCCGCCTCACAGAACAATAGGGTCACTGCAGCACCTGCCATCATGTCCACATACCAGGAAGAAAGAAACAGGAAATGAGAAAGAAACAGGAAGTGAGAAGGGCCAAGAAAGACCTGCCACCTAAGTAAAAAGCTCCCCCAGAAAGCCCTGCACCTTGTGCTTGCAGCTCCTTAGCCTCCCTTCTCTGTGAGGGAGCCCGAGAAAAAGCTCCGTCTTTAGTTGGCATGTTCCAGTCTTGGACAATATAGGGATTGTTACTGAGGGAGGAGATATTTTAAAACTTATTTTAGAAAGTAAGTTCTAGAGCACCTGGGTGGCTCAGCAAGTTAAGCGTTGGACTCTTGGTTTCAGCTCAGGTCATGACCTCATGGTTCGTGAGTTCAAACCCCAAGTCGGGCTCCATGCTGACGGTGCAGATCCTGCTTGGGATTCTCTCTCTGTCCCTTTCTCTCTGCCCCTCTCCCACTCATGCTATCTCTCAAAATAAACAAATAAACTTTTTAAAAGTATTTTAAAAAGAATTGTATATTAACTTTATTGTTGTTGGCATGGCAGTTCAAAGCACAAAACATTTCAGTCTTTCCCCGATGTATTCATTATGATTCCCTCCTCTTCATTAGTTGATTTATCAATCAAGGAGCAACTTTATTTCTTGGGTTAGAAACTTACTTTTTCCTCCTAATGAACTATCTGATGCAAAATGATGTCAGGATAACATCTATTTATTTCATTCCTTAACTCCTGCTTCACATTCCATTAAGTATATATTTTTAAATTTCTTTTGATGTTTATTTGTTTTTGAGAGAAAGACAGAGTGTGAGTGGGGGAGGAACAGAGAGAGAGGGAGACCCAGAATCCGAAGCAGGCTCCAGGCTCCGAGCTGTCAGCGCAGAGATCATGACCTGAGCCAAAGTTGGACCCTTACTGGATTGAGCCATCCAGGCACCCCTCCGTTAAGTATTTTTAATAACTTTTTTGAGATAGAAGTCACATACCATAAAGTTCACCCTTTTAAAATGTTCGATCATTGGCCTTAAATAGACTCACAAAGTTGTACAGCCATCACAACTTTTTAATTCTAGAACATTCCATCACCCCAAAGAAACCCCATGGCCATTAGCAGTCACTCCCTGTCCCCATATGCCCACAACCCCTAGCAACTACAAACCTTCCTTATATTGCTATGGACTCGCTTATACTGGAAATTTCATATAAATGGAGCCAAGCGATACGTACCCTTTAGTGACTTGCTTCATTGACCTACCATATTTCCAAGCTTCCTCCATATTGTAGCATGTATCATTACTTCATTCCTTTCTATGGCTGGGCAATACTCCATTCTATGAATTTACAACATTTTGTTTACCATTCATCCATTGATGGATATTTGGGCTGTTTCCTTTTTTTTTTTTTTTTTTTTTTTTTTTGGCTCTTGTGAATATTGCTGCTATGAACATTCGTGTACAATTCACTAAAAAAATTTTATCTGAATTTTCTCTCAATTCCCTAATAGTTAGAAAGAAAAAGAAGTTACCTATAATATTACTCCAAATTCGGAATCTATAATTGCTTGCTTGTTTTATTGAAACATTCCAAAATGTCTTTCTAAATTGCAATTAAGAGGCGCCTGGGTGGCTCAGTTCGTTAAGCGTCCAACTCTTGATTTTGGCTCAGGTCATGATCTCACGGTTCGTGAGTTCGAGCCCCACATCGGGCTCCATGCTGACAATGTGGAGCCTGCTTGGGATCCTCTCTCTCCCTCTCTCTGTCTACCCCTCCCCCACTCACTCTGCCTCTCAAAAATAAATAGATAGATAGATAGATGATAGATAGATAGATAGATAGACAGACAGACGTCAATTAATACAACTTACTCAATTTTATGGACTTCTTTTTTAAAAAAGCATGTAACTTTTGCACAGAAAAGTACATAAATACTGAGTGATTTTATTCTTTACAACTCAAACACGAAACCCAAATCAAGAAATAGAGCATAATCAGCAGCTCAGAAACTTCCTAACACGCCTCTCAGTCACCTGCTGAAATGTAGATTGCTTAATCCTACATACTTAGAGGTTTCCTTGTTATTTCCTTTTTATTGACATCTAGCTTCATTCCACTGTGGTGGGAGAACATACTGATATGATTATAGTCCTTTGCTATTTACTGAGACTTGTTTTCCAACCCAGCACGTGATCAGTTTTGATAAACAGCCAGTGTGCACTTGAAAACAATGTGAAAGCTACAGCTGTTTAAGTTGTTACAGTTGTTTACAGTTATTTTTGTTCAAATCTTCTATATATTGTGCCTGTTAATCTTTTTATTCTGTCAGTTCCTGCAAGAGTAGGTATAATATCTATGATTGTAGATAGATCTATTTCTCCTGTTAGTTGTATCACATTTTTCTTTGAATATTTGAAGCTGTGTCACTAGGTGCGTACAAATTTAAAATTGTTATATCTTCCTGATGTTTTGCTCTTCTACTATTTTAAAACTTATTCTCTACCTCTGAACATGCTTCTTGCTTTAACATTTACCTCATCTGGTATTAAAATAACTACTGTGGCTTTCTTAAGGTTAGTATTATCATGCTCTATTTTTTTTCCATCCTTTCTTTTCTCAAGTTTTCTATAATCTTATGTTAAAGCGTGTTTCTTATAAGCAACATATATTTGGGTTTTGATATTTTTTATCAGTTCTGGTAATCCTAGTCTTTTTACTTGGATCATTTTTTCCATTTACATGTAACGCAAAGACCATATATTTTGGAGTTTAACTCTACCAATCCTAATACTTCTTTTCTGTCTGGGCACCTTCATATAATTCCTTTTCTCTCATTTATCACTCTTTCTTAATTAATCCAGTATTTTTATCATTTCATATTCTATTATAACTTATTTATTATACTTGGTTTTCATATTCTTATACTAGTTTCTGAGAGGTCAAAATATATATCCTTGACTTACAGAGTCTGATATAAATTATCATTTTTACCACTTAGGATTCTTCAAGGCCTTTAGAACATGTAGACTCCCTTTACTCCCCTCCTATATTTTGAGATATTGTTGTCATGTTTTAATACTACTTGTTTTACATTTTATAAAAATATGATTTTATTTAACAGCATCCATTTATTCACCCTTTATATTATTACTTGTTCCTTCATGTTTCTCTGCTTCCACGTGAGATAACTTTCCTTCTGATTAAAGAATTCCTTTGTATTTTAAAAATAGTGCAGATGTGATAGTGACAAATTCGCTCATTTATTATTATCATCATCTTTTTTGCCTGAAATTTTGATGTATATTTGCACTGGATGCAGAATCTCGGTCGATAGTTATTTTCTTGCAATACTTTCAAGATGCCATTTCATTGACTTCATTAACATGTCAATTAATGTTTATTGAAAGGTCCCCTGTCAGTATTCCTTTCTTCTCCATTGACAGAAATGAGGCCCTTTCCTCTGGCTGCTTCTAATAACATTTCTTTGCTTTTACTTTTCAACAGTTTTACCATGGCATAATGAGGTATAGTTTAATTTGTGTTTATCATACTTGTTCCTTATTCATAACTCTTCAAATATTTCTTTTGACCCATTTTCTCTCCTTTTTTCTTAGACTCTAATTATATATATATATATATATATACACATATATATATATAGTAGATGTGTGTATTAAATTCATTAAAATATATATATACATATATATATATATATATATAAACTTTCTTTGCTTCTGTTATTCTGCAATTCTTTTCCAGTTCACGAACTCTCTCTTCTGCTATGTCTAATCTTTTATATCCATCTATCAAGTTCTGGATTCATTTATTGTATTTTTTTAAGTTTATCTATTTACTTTTTGACAGAGAGAAAGAGTATGAGTGGGGGAGGAGCAGAGAGAGAGAGGGAGAGAATCCCAAGCAGGCTCTGTGCCGTCAGCCCAGAGACAACGTGGGGCTAGAACTCATAAACCGTGAGGTCATGACCTGAGCTGAAATCAAGAGTTGGACGCTTAACCGACTGAGCCGCCCAGCTATCCCCATTTATTGTACTTTAAATATAATTTCCATGAATTTCTTTTACAGATGAAAATTCTCTACATTAAATTCTCTATTTAAATTCAATGTCCGGTAACTCCAGTATCTAGATCACTTCTAAATCTCTTTCTATTTTCAGTATTTTCCATTTGCTTTTGGGTCATGTGTTTGGGTCCCTTGGCCTGCCTAGAATTTTTTTTAACCCTGAATAACACCTGTGAAAATCTTTTAAAGGTAATTGGACTCTGGCCGATGTCATATTCCACCAGAAAGAATTTACTTTTACTTACTGAAACCAGTAAGAGTAGCAAAAGATGACTTTAAAGAAGTCTGGGGTTGGGTTGGTTTTGGGGGGAGTTTCAGTCTTTTGTGAGGGCTAACCTACTTCCTGGTTTCTTCTTTAGTCTTCCACGGTCCTAACGGAAGGTCTGGTATGTTTACAAAGGCTCTTCCACCTCAGAGACCCTGAATTTCCGTTGTCTCCTCAGCCCCACGAGGTTGCTGAAAGCCCTGCTTGGCTTCCTGGCCTCTTAGCCACTACTCCCTGCTCAGACACCTAGCCTCGTGTCCCCGTGCCATGACAACTTAGAAAATGCCTTCAGGGAAAAAAATCCCATAGGATATTGGCCCCATTTCAGTGAGCAAGTTTCCCTCTCTGCACAATCCTGAACTCTCCATTTTGGCCGCCTTGGTAGTTCTTCAGTGCTTTCACATAGGTGGGAGTCCTGTTGTGTTAAATGCATATCCTCAAGTCGTTCTAGATTTGAGGGCTGGTCTGGAATAAGTTTGCCCCAATTCCCACCAGTAAATTAAAATCAAGATCAGCCTTTTCATCTGGAGTATGAGGGAAAAGCAGTAGATGTGTGTATGGAATTCACTGTGGCACAAAGCATCCTAACGTCTTCATTAAAAATATGGATTGAAGGGATGCCTGGGTGGCTCAGTCAGCTAAGTGTCTGACTCTTGATTTCAGCCCCGGTCATGGTCTCACCGTCATGAGATCGAGCCACCTGTCGGGCTCTGTGCTGGGCGTGGAGCCTGCTTGGGATTCTTTCTCTCCCTCTCCCTCTGCTTCTCTCTTCTCTCTCTCTTTCTCTCTCTCTCTCTCAGTCTCTCACTCACTCTCAAAAACAAATAAATAAATGAACTTTAAAAAAAAATAAAGCGAATATATGTGTCCACCCCTCTGGTTTTCCACGCACTGTCCTTGAATGCTTTAAATGAGTCTCTCCTTCCGTAAAGATCTACTTCCCTTGAAAGCCCTTTAAAATCAGGTGTGCCTGTGTCTAAACACTGATCACCTAATTCTACATTCTGCTCGCTCCATAGAGATTAACCCAGAAAGCCAACCACATATCGTTTGGAAGACCAAAACCATTTCAATTATCTGACTCAAGTAATTTTTCTGGAGGGCGGAGTCCAAGACATTTTAACGACCAGATACATCTTTAAAGATGATTAAATGTTATTCCAAATAGTCCAGCCCCCCTCTTCCCGTGAAGCTTTTTATAGCCATCTTGGTGAGAAATGTGCGACTTTTTTTCTGTGATGCTGTGAAGTCACAGATCTGACAGTTTTCTTAGCGTGTGAAGTTTTAAATAAAACCAAACATAGACTATCGGGATTTTTATCCCATGCTTTGTGCAGTATGATGCAGGGGGCGGGGGGGGAGGAAATCCCCCCAATATGTCAGGAAATGGAATATTTGGAGAAAACAGGACGGTGTAACTTCAGCGCCCAGGTGCCACGATTCCCAACCATACGTACGTAACATCACTTCCGATTACATCAGTTCCTGGTCCGTCTCTGTCTGGGCCAACGCCTTGTCCAAGGACCCCAGAGGCCACGTACTGCGAATTGCATTTCCGACTTCCCGTCACATAATTAACGAGGGGTTAGCTGCAAAACAGCCAATACCCACAGCCCCCATTTATCTTCACTTGGAAAAGGTGAGTTCATTGCTTTCTTCCCCTGCACCAAGGTCATAGAAAAACATGAAATCATGAGCTAAACCTCCTGGTGTTCAGATTTCAGAAGTCCTTGAAACAGCAGGTCTACGGTTGGATTTCTTGACTAAGAGAGAGTGAAGGGAAACATTTGTACAAAGAGAAGCACGCTCTATGAATAGAAGCCATCATCCAAACAGGATACTTCCAGCTAAGGAAAAGGGCGGTATGTGCTTTCCCGAATTTAATCATTCACAGACGCCGGGCTGAGAAATCTTGCGTTGTCGAAAATGCCCATGCCGATTGAAAACTGTGTGGGTGATGTCAAAACATCTGGATTTTTTTTAAGTGAAGAAATGTATCCTGCCCTGTGGCTGGTTCTTCGAGTCTCTGGTAGAGGTAGACCAGACAGCCAGATGATTTATTGCATTAATCACTCTTTCATAATTATATTCATGATGTGTTGATCCCCACCATCCCTGTGTGAGCCTCTATGCAAATTCCGTGCTTCCGCTAACCCTCCGGTTATGCTCTGAGGGTCAGCGCAACTCAGTGGCGATAAAAGCAATTTTTTACTACAGCTGGTGGAGTCTCACCACGGGGCCACTCCATAGCACGGTAGCCTCTGAAGACTTCATCCATCTGCTTCTATTCAAATACAATCTCTCACGCTAAGAGCAACAAACACAAAGCTAATAAAACCTATCTTTCTCAACTCTAAGATTATAACATCACTACACCTCCATATGTAGCTTGCAGAATGAGAACTTAACTGTTCAAAAACAGAAAGCCACGGGCAACAAAAATGGCGCATGTCGGAAAAATGAGTTCGCCTAGCCCCCACTGCGTGTGGAAACCATCTTGTACTGAACGGTGTTAGAAATAAGATCACTGAGTCTTATGGGTGGACGGCTTTAAATATTGCCCACCTGGTCACAGCCTACTCTCATCTTAGGCCACACAGAGGCCCTGTTTATTCCTCTCAAACGTCGAGCTTTGGCATGCCTCAGCGCCACTGCCCATTCTGTCCCCCTCTCCGGGGAATGCCTTTCTCTCCTTCTGTTGCCGAAGACTCCAATTTATCCTTCAATACCCGAATTATAAATCCCCCGGGCAGGCTGTTGCTTCCTCCTTCTCATTCCCATGCACACGAGGCATCCTCCATCATCTCGTCACCCTGTCACCACGCACTCATTCGGTATCTCCCTAATACCGTCTAAACGCTGTGGTGTTTTGGCCGCAATTTTCATCATTGCCTCGAGGACAAAGCCCAGGATGACATCAAATGTTTGATTAGAGATGAGTTTACCACTCATACAGCAGTCTCTTGTATCTCAGCTTCTAATACACCATTAAATATTATTCTCTTCCGTAGCACATAGCGTTACATGTATACTGTTCTGCTGTTAGGTAATACCCCATGGTATATTCCATTCCAATATGCGTACATCCTATATGTCCATATTTCATCCTAACATAACAGGTAATGTTGACCTTCTAATGTGCCATATAATTAGATTATTTACTCGCTTTTGTCATTCTCCCCAAATTAGAATGTAAACTCCACGTGAAAGGACATTTGTCTCTTTCGTTCTCTGTCCTGGCCGCAGCACCCAGCCTGGCATGTAGTGTACGACCAAATAAGAGGGGAATGAGGCAATCAATTATAACTGTTTGACAGCAAGCCACAGAGGTCATCAAAAAATTACAAAGTCATGTGGTTGAGGGGACCTGTGAAAGAATCCCATCCAGCCCACTGGTTTTTGGGATAAGGGACGCCACTCAAGGCAGAGAGTAGGTCCCAGGCGCCTCTTGCTGCAGCACACATGGCTGTTACCAGCGAAAAAAATAAGGCCCTACGGTGACACAAAAGTCACAAGCAATCCTGAGGTTTATCGTTTTACCATGGTTCACTGAGACCCAAGAGAGCGGGAGTTACATTCCTTCCCAGAAGTGAGTAAATGCATCTAC
>PITB01025400.1:0-22881 GCA_004024585.1 Paradoxurus hermaphroditus
GGGCTGGCAAGGAGACACCTGCAGCGCCCCTGGGAGGAGTCAGACAACGGAGCCGGCCCCGCGGGAGCCTCAGTCCCCTCTCCTGCAAAAGAGGCTTGCCAACCCTCTTGCTCTGCAGGACTGCGGCAGAAATCAGGACACCCGTGAAGCCCAGCAGGTGCCCGTGGTTCCTACCCTCCAGGAATGGTGTCCTAAAAACAACGCCAAGGTGGGGCGCCTGGGCCGCTCAGTCGGTTAGGCATCCACTTTCAGCTCAGTTCATGATCCCATGGTTCGTGGGTTCAATCCCCACATCCGGCCCTGTGCTGACAGCCTGGAGCCTGCTTCAGATTCTGTGCCTCCCTCTCTCTGCCCCTCCCCTGCTCACGCTCGGCCTCTCTCCCAAAAATAAACATATGCCCACCATACGCACTCCGGGAGACCACTGAGAACCGCCAACTCCCAGCGGCGAGAAGTGGCCCTATTTTTACAGTTCTTTCAACTTAGGTGTGTGTGCGCGTCCGATGGAGCAGGGCTTAGACTCACCCCGCCCACGTCGAGGCACCTAGCGCAGCCCGGGGGCTCTACGGTCATCTCCTTCAGTCGTGCCAACCAGGGTATTAGCAACATGCAGGCCACGGAAGCTTCGTTCCCGACAAAACGCACAAACCTCGACACGAGCAGGAGTGCCACCGATCGCCACCCGCACCTCCCTGCCCCTTTCCCAGTTCCAGGCAGACTGGGGAGATCTGGTATCAAGACTTCCCTTTTGTTCTTTGTCTAGCTCAGCGTTTTGCCAGCTTCGGGGCACACTCGACTTCCTTGGCAGAACTGGACTCATGACGCCACACGTACCTTACTTTCGAGCGAGGCACAGACTAGTTAAAAGAAACTGCGGCTAAGGGCCGACTTTGTTTAATTTTTTAACTCTAACTGACCACCTCGAGATCAAGAGTCGCGCTCTCTCCGGACGGAGCCAGCCAGACTCCCCACCAAGGGCCGGCGTGAGACCCTCCCTAATCCCCAGCAGGGTGTCCCTCCACTGGGGAGGGGGGGGGGGGCAGAGGTGAGAAGGAGCCTGACAGGCCGCCGGGAACACAGTAGGCGCTCGACAGACGGCGGGATACTTGGAACTGCCCAGGGCGGAGAAGAACGCCCCGCCAACTTCCACAGACCTTCGGGAACCCTGGAGGGCCCCGCGAAGAGGCGCCCGTAGGCCGGTCCTTGAGCTTCCGCCCCGGGACCCTCCCCGCCCGGGTATCGCCCCTCCCCGTCAGAGTCCCCCCGACCGGGCCCCGGCTTGCCGCTTACACGTGACCACAGGGCACCTGCACCGGCTTCTCGTACACTTCTAAGCACACCGGACACGTGAAGCGGCCCAGCGGGTCGGCCTCCGCAGCGGGCCCAGCCAGCTGCGCACCGCCCTCGCGGTCCTGCTGTTGCGCCGCCATCTTGCTGCCGCGCAGGGCGGCGCAACGGCGGCCGGGAAGGAGAGGCCCGAGGGGGCGGGGCGGAGGCAGTAGGCGGGCACGCGCTGGGGGCGGGGCTCGCGGCCTTCCGAGGAGAGACGGGGGCGGGACCCTGTGCGATGAGGGTCACTTGGGGCGTGGCTGATGGGGGGGCTAGACTGGGCGGGGCTAGTGGGTGGGCCACGCCTCCTGGCCCTCGGCCGGAAGGCAGGGAGGGAGCGCGAGTCGAGGGAAATCTGGAAAACGTGGAATTCCATCCAGAGACCGGCAGAGTTGGAACAGGCTTTATGTCTCTGCAGGCATTTCCTCGATTTAAATCATAACTGTTACTTTAATATTTAATACCAAATCGAGTTGCCTTTTCTTTAAACTTAGGCATACAAATTTTATTTATTTTATTTTTTAGGCAAACAAATTTTAAAGGGAGCTCACTCCTGAGCTGCAAACAGAAAAATCTCACTTTTTCTTTTTTTTTTTTTAAGTTCATGTATGTATTTTGAGAGAAAAGGGGAGAGAGAGAGGGAGAGAGAAAGAATCCTAAGCAGGCTCCACACTGCCAGCACAGAGCCCAGCACAGGGTTCGGGGTTCCTACTCGTGAACCTGATGATGACCTGAACGGAAATCAAGAGTCAGTCACTCAACCCACCCAGCCACCCAGGTGCCTCAAAATGTCCCTTATTTCTAAGAGCACTGTAAAAATACGGTGGAAACAAGACAGTATTATTAATTCATGGTGACGCTGAGAAGGGAGAGTAGCCATCACTAGAGGCATTGAAGACAGGCTACGGCCACACTGAGCTGGCCCGGTGAAAGCAGAAGGGGGAGGCTTCGCTCCCTCAGGGAGTCGCCATTTTTCAGTGTTGGGTTCACACACCTCCTGGTGCTCGTGAGGGGGCCCAACTGCCGCTCTGTTTAGACAGGACAGCTGAGGCTTCCTGAGGTAGTTTAGGTCTCAATCTCACAAGAAGGTGGCGGACCTGGAGCCCAGATGTTTTGAATGTCAACTTTCTCCACTTTATAGTCTATAGCACCAAATTGGCTCTTGCGGAGAGCCCATTTAACAAAAGACACATCTTGTTAAAAGGCAGGCTCTGTTAACAATTCTAACCAGGTTTTCTTAGCCAGGATAATCACCGATCAATTAAACTTCCACCCTGAAAGACCACAGAGGCCTCGAAGTGTGTAGTCTACACAGGACAAATAAATCCTGTTTGTTAACCAGGTTAATTGAATGTAAGAGGATTATTTTTAGCTATCCATATGGGCATCTTTTCACCGATAAATAATTTGGCGTGTATATGCAGCAGCTCGAGGGGGACAATGTTTACACTTTACTGCTTCTTTTTCCTGTTCCCATGGGAGGCATCTATGCATCTGATCTCTTTCTAGCCAAATATGCCTCGTCTCCCCTCCAGGGATGGGGTTGCCTTGGCACAGGCAGAAGTGTGCCGTAGGTATTTACAAGACTTTCTGTTAGCCTTGTAGCTGCTGCCAGACCCTGTCCCAGACCTGAACTTCAATTTGCCTCCAGTTTGGGCTCTTGAAATGAACTTACCGCGAGCTTACACACATAGTCACAGAGACAAAAGGACAGGATTGAAATATTAATAGTGAAGTTTTTTGTGCTTCTTATTATAGGCAGTGTACACAAATAAATCCTCATTGCAACCTATGACTTAGGTTCTATTCTCCCCTTTTACAGCTATGCAAATTAAAACAGAAAGAGATGAAATTACCTTTTAACATAGATAGAAAATGAGAGTCAGGATTTGAACACATGTAGCCTGGCTTTGGGACCTGTGTACTTAAGAGTATCCGTCTCTTGGAAGGCTCCTTAAACCACCAATTGCTAAAGCCAACCTCCAGAGTTTCCGATGCAGCAGGCCAGTGGAGGCAGGGCGGAGGATTTCCAACAGTTTTGCAGGTGAGGCAGATGTTGCTGGTCTAGGAGCCATGCTTTGAGAACCACTAGCCTACACCATCCTTCCCTCCCCACCCCCCATGGTTCCATCCCTTCCTGTTTTTTTCTAGGCATCCCCAGGGAGAATTTCTTCACCATTCCTTCTCAGCTTGTAAATACATTGGCAGTCCTCATCTCCGCACTCATACTCACTGGTTTTCAAACCGCGATCAACTTAATAATGCATGTTAAATCAATGAGCTTCCCTTCTTAATGTCCTTAAGGAAACCATTTCCCACAACAGGCTCTTCCTCTCCTTTAGCTTTTGTCAGCCTCTCTCCGGCTGCCCACATCATCTAAGATCTTCTGTGAGCCTGGAGTGGGGGTATTGGTCCTACTCAAAGATTTCACAGGCTTGATTTTTTTTTTAAGTTTTTTTATTCATTTATTTTGAGAGACAGAGACACACACAGAAAGAATCCCAAGCAGGGTCTGCACTATTAGCTCAGAGGGCCCGACGTGCGGCTCAGACTCACAAACTGTGAGATCGTGACCTGAGTCAAAATCAAGAGTCTGATACTTAACCCACTGAACCACCCAGGCGGCGCTCTTTGGCAGACTTGATTTTTACCACCAACATAGACTCATTCGTTCAGGCAATAAAGGGTCCCTGAGGGTCCCTTGTGTGCCAGGCCTTCTACAAGGTTCGGGGGAGAAAAATGGTGTCTCTAAAGGGCGGTGAGGTAGGTGGGCGGTGGCAGATCCTTTAAAAAGTTATTCGACTGGGGTGCCTGGGTGGCTGGCTCAGTCAGTTAAGCGTCCGACTTCGGCTCAGGTCACGATCTCGTGGTTTGTGAGTTCGAGCCCCGCATCGGGCTCTATGCTGACGTCTCAGAGCCTGGAGCCTGCTTCTGAGTCTGTGTCTCCCTCTCTCTCTGCCCTTCCCCCTCTCTCTGTCCCTCCTCTGCTTCTGCTCTGTCTCTCTCTCAAAAATAAACATCAGAAAAATAAAAAATAAAATAAATTAAACAGCAAAACTAAAGATTCACCTCCTCTGTGTCACCAGCCGGATTTCAGGAGCTCAATTGCCACAAATAGCTAGTGGCTGTGTATTGGGCACAGTGGATACAGAACGTCTCCATCACCGTAGAAGGTTCTGTGGGCAGTGCTGCTGCAGACCTGCTCACACATGTGGTGCACAAGCAATTCGAGCTTTAAATACTTTAAAGCTATTTAAGGCCTAAGTCTTAGAACCCGACCAAATTTTTGGACACCTGTAGATTCCGGATATAAATGCTTTACCAGATATATGTATTGCAAATATTTTTTCCCAGTCTATGGCTTGCCTATTTATATTCTTAACTGTGTCTTTTTTATATACATATGCCACATTGTAAAACTGATTACGGAAAATTTTAAACATATATAAAAGTAAGTTGAATGGAATGATAAATTTACACATACCTGTTGCCCAGCTTTATTAATTATCAACTTACGATGAGTTTTATTTGTTCTACATCCTCCTCCATTCCTCCCTTCACCCACCACCTGCATTATTTTGAAGGAAATTTAGTTGTCTCTTGATGAGCAGAAAATTCTAATTTCGATAAGTTCTGTCTTTCCTCCCCTTTTATTGTTAAGGGTTTGTGTGCTAAAAAAAATCCTTTCCTGCCCAAAGGTAGTCTCCAACATGTCCATTTAGAAATTTTGTGGTTTTAGCCTTTGTTTAGATCTATGATCTAATTTTTGTGTGTGGCATGAGGGGCGGATCCAACACTAGCTGTTCCCAATGGCTATCCGGTTGTTCTAAAACCGTTTATTGAAAAGACCACTCTGTGACCCCAATTTTTACTACAGAAAAAATGTAGGTAAAATTCACAAATTTTACCCAAAATATATATAAATGTATGTCCATTAAACGATTTGTATAAGAATGCTCATAGAAGCTTGTACAAGAGTGTTCAAATAGACCTGGAAATAAATACCCCAAAAGTAAGGGGTAAGCCAGACTCCAAATTTATGTAATGTACAATTATACTTACATGACATTCTGGGTAAAACTAATCATGGTGAAAGAAATAAGAACAGTGATTGTCTCTGGGTATGGACTTAACTGGAAAGGCCACGAAGGAACTTTCTGGGGATTTGGAAATGTTCTGTATTTTATTTATTTATTTTCAGGGGCGCCTGGGTGGCTCAGTTGGTTGAGTGGCCGACTTCAGCTCAGGTCATGATCTCGCGGTCTGTGAGTTCGAGCCCCACATGGGGTTCTGTGCTAATGGTTAAGAGCCTGGAGCCTGCTTCGGATTCTGTGTCTCTCTCTCTCTCTGCCCTTCCTCTGCTCACGTTCTGTCTCTCTGACTCTCAAAAATAAATTGAAAAAATGTTAAAAAAAAAAAAAAAAGAGAACAAAGAGGGAGACACAGAGTCGGAAGCAGGCTCCAGTCTCTGAGCTGTCAGCACAGAGCCTGCCAAGGGGCTGGAATCCACAAACTGCAAGGTCGTGACCTGATCTGAAGTCAGGTGCTTAACCGACCGAGCCATCCACGGGCCCCAGAAAAGAGGTGGCGAGTGCATTTGTCAAAACTCATTGCACTGTAATTTGAAAGGTCTGTGCACTTCACTGTATGCAATTATAACTCAAAGTAAAAATTAAAAGACAAAACCTTAATGCATGTAAAGAATTTACTACAACGGCTAACAAATATTAAACATTTAATGAAAAGTATCTCCTATGATTAAAATTTTAAACTATATAAGAAAAGAAACCCATGTCTCTTCAGATGATATTCGCACTTGCCTATTTGTGCTCCAGCGTAATCACATTTAAAGTAATACAAAAAATAAAAATAAAAATAATTAAGTCATACAGTGGGTGCCGGGTGGCTCAGTCAATTGGGTTGCTGATACTTGATTTCAACTCAGGTCACGATCTCATGGTTGGTTTGGTCAGATCGAGCCCGGCGGCGTTTGGTTCCTCGCTGACAGTGCGGTGCCAGCTTGGGATTCTCTCTCTTCCTCTCTCTGCCCCTCCCCTGCTTGCAAGTGAGCGTGTGCGTGTGTGCTCTCTTGCTCTCTCTCTCTCTCAAAATAAATACACACCTTAAAAAAATTAATAAATCTTGGTTCACAATTTTGTGATATGGCCAACTGAGATTATGTTCTTCAGTTTATTTCGATACTTGCCTTTTTAAACTTTTTATTTTGGGGCGCCTGGGTGGCTCAGTCGGTTAAGCGACCGACTTCAGCTCAGGTCACGATCTCACGGTCTGTGGGTTCGAGCCCCGCATCGGGCTCTGTGCGGATGGCTCGGAGCCTGGAGCCTGCTTCAGATTCTGTGTCTCCCTCTCTCTCTGCCCTTCCCCTGCTCACGTGCTGTCTCTCTGTCTGTCAAAAATAAATGTTAAAAATAATAATAATAAAAAAATAAATAAAAATAAACTTTTTATTTTTAATTTTAACTTGGAGGAAAGGTGCAAGAATCATACAATGAACTTTGGTATCCACCCTTCACCCACATTCCTGGATGTTCCTATATTGCCGTGTTTGTTTTATATAAATATATTTTTTCTATATTTATTTACGTATTTGCATATATTTGCTGCAAAGCAGCAGCAGAGTCCCATCCGGGCATTCTGGTTCCAGAGTCCAGCCTCGCGGAGGGGCTGTGAGAGGCTGAGTGGCTTGTCCAACCCGTGGGGCTATTGAATGCAGTGCCAGGGACTCGAACCCAGGTCTACTGGCCGCACAGGCATTTCTGTCCCATTGTGCCACGTTTCTGGGAGCCTCACCTGCTGACTTCTCATGCACCGTACCCTTATCAACCAAGCACCAAACACCTGGTCTGGAGCGCAAGGCCTATGACCATCATCCTCCCTGCTCACGGACCTCCAGTGGTTCCCAGGCGCCCACAGGGTCAAATCCAGACTCTTGGCCTGACATCAGATGTCCTCAGAGCCCGTGCTGCACTCCCCTCGCCCCGTTCTCAGCTCGCCCTGTGCCTTCACCTCTCTAACCAGATGACCTACTTATTGCTTCTTATCCATCCTCAGTGCAGGGGTCCGAACCGGACAGGGGGCCACAATCAGCCCTCGGATACATCCCTCTGGCAAACATGGCCTTTCATGTTTTTATGTTTAGTATCAGTATGGGATCACGGTTTCTTCCCCTCCCTCCAAAGTATGATAATTCATCAGTATCATTACTTATTTTGATGTTCGAATTGTCCCAGATTTGGCCAATAGGAATTCCTCCAATCCGGCTTTTGTGTCCTTTCGACACATCCCACCCTTCTGGTGTCATTTCCTTACTTTCTGGCTCAGTAAGATTGTCCAGGCTCATGTTGTGGTTTCCCTGCCCGAACCCCAAGAATCGGTCATTTCTCCAAGAAGTCTTCGTTCTTTTTAGTGGAGACTGGTGTTGAGGAAGCAAGAGCTGGGTGCTAGGTGCTCATTGCTACAGGGGTGTCGTGTCTTGTAGGCTCTCTCAGCAGACGGAACCAGGCAGTATGTCTACGCATGGTGTTTACAATTATGAAGTTTCACTTTAAAAATCTAGACTTCTAGCTCCTCTTTGGAAATCTGAATATCTGATCATGATCAGCAGGGAAATTGGCAACAATCAGCGGGTACATGGTATGGGTTCAACAATATTACCGTCTTCACTAAAGTATGTATTGAATGACTACTGTGAGCCAGGTACTGTGTTAGATTACAATACTACTAATTTCTGGTACCATATATTACGAGACTGTAGTACTCTAGAGCCTAGTTACACCCACCTTACATGCTCGTAGGCAGTTGACTTTTTTTAAGTATTATTTATTTTTGAGAGAGAGGGCACGCGTGTGCAAGTGGGGAAGGGGCAGAGAGAGACAGGGAGACCGAGGATCTGAAGCAAGCTCTGCACTGACAGGAGAGAGCCCTGCGTGAGGCTCAGACTCACGAACGGTGAGATCATGACCTGAGCCAAAGTCGGACGCTGGACTGACGGAGCCCCCCAGGCGCCCTGGCAGTGGATTTTAAATTTCTGGTCCTTGCTTTTGATTGCTTTCTTCCCACCAGCTGGAAGGAATGGTGGACATCCTCACGTGTCCAACTCACTCAGAGCCCAGCTCAAGTGCCACTTCCCTGAGGCTGTCCCCTGTTTGCCCTGTTGGCGGTCACTTCTCCATTCTCTAAGGTCTATGTCCTTCTCCTAACATTTACCACCTTCTATCCTGCATCATAAGTTTTTAGTTCATCTACTCTTGTTAACATTCTCCTTCTGACAAGGAGACTATATACTCCTCGAGGCAAGGGCTGTGTCCATCTTGCTCATAGTCATGCCCCTTAAACCTTAACATCAAACTTGGCATTCACTGAAAATTCCCATCAGAAACAAATACTGTTGGGGTGCCTGGCTGGCTCAGTTAGTAGAGCGTGGGACTCTTAAGTGCAAGGTCATGAGTTTGAGCCCCACGTTGGATGTGGAGCCTTGCTTCAAAAACAAACACACAGATACTGTTGAACCTCCTACGTTGTGTGGGGTAGTATACATATGGCAGCTAGTGCTGATATAACTGTGAGCAAAACAGATATAGTTATGTCCTCATGGAGGTTACTGACTTTTGGGAGGGGGAAGATATTGATAAAAGTCGTGTAATATGTATTTGTGGAATGATTTAAAAAACAAATGACCTCTATTTGCATTATTGTCCCCTACTGACTTTATCCATACGCACGAACCTTTAGAACACACATAATATTGGTCGATGTTTTGTATTTCATTTCAGGGGATGTCTTTCTTTTTTTATTCCATAATATGCCCTGCCCAGTAAGGTAGGTTCACATTATCTTTTTTTAAGTGCTACATAGTATTCGTTAGTATGGATACTTCATTTCCTTACCGATGGACATTTAGAATGTTTTGGTTTTTGCTTTTTTTGCATTACAAACGAGGACGCAACAGGTCTCTGTGTACTTATGTTTGCTTCTCTGGTAGATTGCAAGCGATCAAATTGCTGGGTCGTAGGGTTGCTTTCCTTTTTCATTTTTTGTTCTCAACACATCCGTATCCTTGAAACTCGTGCATTATTTTTGTGTGAGAGAAAAAAGTAAAAAATAGAAAGAAGTAGGTAGCTTTTTCGTGTTGTTGGCTTTGAGGAAGTAGAGGTGCCTAATCATTCTCACGTGTCTATTATATAATCTGCTAATCATTATGTAATGAAATCTGAAAAGGAGGCTTCCATCACTCCACATCGCCAAGCAGAGAAATCTCAGGCCTTCGACCCTGCCTAAAAGATGAGAAACGTGGTTCCCTTGGGGGAGACTTCGGGTCCTTTCTGATATAAAATGCCACTGCATCTCAGTGACCAGGGTTTCCTACTAGTAAAGCCTCCTTAAAAAAATGTTTCCCTTTTGGCTGCCACAGAACCACAGAGCTGTAAGGGACTTCTTCACCGCGTCATGCAGCCTTGTAACAGTTTCCAAAGGAAAGTTCTGAGTTGTTGCAAAGGCAGAGAGTTCTGTGGGACGGTGTTTCTCACCATCGTTTCACTTGGCAGATGATTAAGAGAGGAGCTTAAACTCAAGCTGAGAAAGGCTGAGGTACACACAGACCTTGGGTGGTGCTCAGATAGTAACGGATACAGTCGGATACAGTCGGATACAGTCGTCACTGCTGTTTGCAGAGCGGGTTGCTGGTTCTCCAAATGCTTCCCTGTGTATTTTGTCATTGGCTCCTCTGAAACAAGACCCAGGGGCCTCAGCTGGGGCCACGAAGGCTGAGAGAGAGAGAGAGACCTGCACCCGGATCAGACACGTGCAGGACCGAGGGGAAACGCAGATGAGTAAGGAGCGCCAGGTCTTGTGGGGGTGTCAGGCTTAAAGTGAGTCCATCTATCTGTCTGTTTATCTATCTTGGGAAGGAAAGAGGTGAGGGGAAAAACAGTTCCACCAAGGGAACAGCATATAGAGGCACAGAGGCCAGCAGGGTAGAAGAGCAGGATGGAGGAAGGGAACGGGGCATGGAGTGGGCCCTGAGTCCTCAATACAAGCCTGGGGTTAAGTCTGAGAGAATGATGGTCTCATCGCAAATTTGTTTGACAAAGCCTTGGACACGTGTTAGGCAATCACTGAGGCCGCAGGGGAGTGGTGAGCCACAAACGGGGAGTCCTCGGTGAGCTCAGGGTCATATGGTTGGTGGGAGTGTAGGCAAATCCACGAAGTGAAGTGACAAGCCACCATGACTGACCCAGTGTAGACCATGCAGGTACCAAGGTGTCTGGGGGAAAGTCGCAAGGCGAGGAGGCGATATGAAAGGCAAGTGAGGGGCGCCTGGATGGCTCAGTCCGTTAAGTGTCCGACTTCGGCTCAGGTCATGATCTCACGGTCTGTGAGTTCGAGCCCCGCGTCGGGCTCTGTGCTGACCAGCTCAGAGCCTGGAGCCTGCTTCAGATTCTGTGTCTCCCTCTCTCTCTCTGACCCTCCCCCTCATGCTTTGTCTCTCCTGCTCTCAAAAATAAATAAAAACATAAACAAAATAAAAAAAATTGTTTGAAAGGCAAGTGAAAAAGCGGAGGCTCGGAGGTGAGGCAACTTGCCCCAAGGCACGCCCCTGGTAAGTGGCACAGGCGAGGCTGGGAGCCCCGTCCTTAAACACAGCCTGTAACGTCAACAGTCCTCTCGAGGCCGGGTTCCATCTCGCGTGATCCTGGGACCTCACTCGCTCTCTTTAAGCCTCGGTGTTTGTGTCTGTAAAACGGGCACTGCGACCGTCAGCCCCTGCTCAGGCTCAGTTGGGAGAGACCGTCTAGACAAGGGGGGCGGAGGCCGGGGATCGCCGGGTCGGCGCTCGCACCCCCCAGCCTCCACCGCCCGGCTGCAAACCGGTCTCCATGACAACCCGGCCAGCCACCATCCTGGGGCCGGCGTGCGTCACGTCCGGCCCCTTTGTTTCCGGGGCTAGTCCGAGCCGAGGCGGCGGCCCTCCGCGCCCCAGAACCGGATTCCGCGACTCCTCCGCTCGTTTTTCCGCCTCCCGCTTCTCCCTGCGCGGCCCGCGGCCATCGGCCTCTCCCCGCCCCGACGCGCAGCCGCGGCCCAGCCTCCCTTTGGGCCCGCCTCCGAGAGACGTCACTTCCTGGCCTAGTGTTTCCGGGTCGCCGCTGGTCCCGGGGTACTGGCTTCGGTCCCTTGCAGCCGGCCGGGGCGGCGAGAGCCCAGCGGGGCCCGGCTCCGGCGGCGGCCGCGGCTCCTTCTGGATTCGCGCGGCCGGCGCGTCCTTGGCGGCAGTGCCGGGGTGAGTGCGGGCGGCCGCGAGCGGACACGGCCGCCGGCGCTTCCCAGGGCAGAGCGGGCGCCCGGCTCGGCGGGGCTCGGCCGACCCGGGAGCGGGGTCCCCTCGCGGCCCGCGGCGGCGACGGGCGGGCCCGCCTTTCCGGCGTCCCGAGGGCCCGGCTTGTCCTCAGGATCCCCACGCCCCCGGGGGCTGCCTCGCAGGTTCCTGGGACCGGCCGAGGGTGGTTCAGGGCTGCTGAGGAGGAACACCCCCTCTTCGGCGACTGACCAAGTCGGAGGCCTCCCGACTCCACCGTGAGGCAGTTACCGCGCAGGGGTCCCCAGCCCCGTGTCTGGCGGCAGACCTGGGTTTTTACTCATTGTGTGACCTTGGACAAGTCATTTCATCTCCTGAGCCTCATTTGCCTAATTAGCTAAATGGGCGTGAACCTGCCTGCTAGGGCCGTACGTAGTGGGGATGAAATGAGACACTGCTTGTGAAGCGGGGTCTCTGGCATACAGCAGGCGTCCATTAAATGGTAGCTGCAGTGGACTCCTTCGCAAACCCAGAAGGGGCCCGAGTTTGGGGCTGGGGTGTTTTTCACAACTGATAACGGCCCTCAGAGACTGTGGGAATGGCCAGGTTGTGAAAGCGGCCGCCAGCCTCTGTCCCGGGCAGGGAGGGGAAACTGCTTCCTTCAGGGAAGCCCGTCTCCAGCGGGTCATAGCTGGCGTTGTTTTCAGGGGTTTGCAAGGCCTCTGTCTGAATTTCTCCGGAATCCGATTAGGGCGTGGGGGACCCTCTGCTGTTTTCACGGGCAGCGCAAGGTGCCTTGGATGTGTCTCAGGAACCTCGGGGTGGAAGGAGTGCCAAGGAATGGGGCTCGGGGGTGGAAGGGGTTGAATGGCTTGCTGTCCTCTTGCTGCCGTCTGGAGGCCGAGGGAGCTCGGAGTGGCCGGAGCTAAGACCAGGGATCTGTAAACCTGTGGACGGGGCAGTGCGGGGACCAAAATAGCTTCGGTCTGTGCAGGGAGGGGGCTCCTTCAGGTGCTGCCTGGGGGACGTCTCTGCTGGGCTGGGCCCGGCCCGCGGAGGTAAAGCCAAGCTAAATGCTTTGCTACTCCAGGTTGTTTCGGTGCCTTGCAGTGGGGTTTGAAACAGACACAGCTTTCCTTTGAGAGGGTTAAAAAAAAATCATTAAAAAAATTATCATCATGATTAAAAAGCCACCACCTCCCTGACTGTGCATGTAATATCTTCTGTCTTCGTTGACTTGCTTTTCCAAGGGAGACCGGATTGTGGGTGCAGGAAGTGCTGACCAGGCCTGTGGGCTCCGGGCGCCCGCCTGACGCCGTTAGGGATGTTCACAGTGCCGTCCCCCCCCCTCGCCCCCCCAGGCTGGCACGTCATGGCGTTCCAATCCTTGGGTTGCTTGGAGAAATTAACGGCTTCTGTCATTGCGCTGTCTAGTCTCCCGTAACCACGCCGTTTTTGCAGAGAGCGTGTTTTTTGTTGTTCTTGCAGAGTGCTGGGAATAAATTGCTGGCTCTGTGCTCAGAAAAGACACCAGCTATGACCAGCTACAATGCAGCCTGTATTCTCAGAAAGTGTATTCAGGAGGGATGATGATGTCAGCCGCTTTGCCACTGGCCGGTCTCCGGGCGGCCTCTTCCCTCCGCCCTCGAGAGGCCCAGTCTCTTCAAGAGATTCGAGGCTCCTGCAGCCCCCTTCTGTGCGGGAAGATGTGAATTTCGCCACTACAGGAATTTTTAGAACTCGGCCCTGCTGGCCCTGCCACGGAGGTGCTCACGCAGCCCGGCCCTTCCAGGACAGCTGTCCAGCACAGGCAGCCCGGGAGCAGCGTCGCGCAGGGCTCAGGTCGGGGTTTGGGCGTCGGACCTAGGTGTGGACCTCAGGGCCCGCTGATTCCTTCCCTGCGACTCGGGACGAGTGACTAGGCCTCGCTGAGCCTCAGTTTCCTCTTTAACCGTGGGGCTGTCCTGTGGGTTTTCGTTGATTTTCAGGGAGCGCGGAGCAGAGGGCCCTCACGCACTGAGCCCTCGGTGAGTGGAAGACCCTCACGATGAGAGAGAGAAATGGGGAAAAGCGCAGGCCTCGGGGCCTCCCAACCCGGGCTCAGATTCCAGCTGGGACCCTGGGCAGCTCTGTGGGGCGGGCTGTTTCACGGCCGAGCTTTGGTTTCCTCCTGGACCTGGTGTGAGGATCCCGTGGGCCGAGGCCGTTGAGCAGAAGGCCCCGTGCTGAGTGTGTGGCAGGGCCTCAGGGAGTGTTCCTCGCCTTCGTCCTTTCCTCAGTCGTCTCCTCGCGTTCGTTTTCTTTCACCTTTTTCCTCGCCTACCCAGGGTGACTCCAGATTCACCGTAGATGGGTTTCCATCCTTGACTTGAGGATTTGGAGCACCAGCGCCAGTTGGGCTGTCTGGAGCCCTTCTGCTTGTTTATCATGTGCCAGCAACAAGCAAGGGCGTGGACTGTGTGATTACAGAGCAGCAGACGCCGAGCTTGAGAGTGGCTGGCTTTGTAAAAAAAAAAAAAAAAAAAAAAAAAAAAATCAGCCCTTCTAGGCTCAGAGCTGACTCCCTTAGTGAAAACTCGCAGCAGCGTTTAGGAGGCTTCTTGTCCGTCTGTTTAAGTTTTTCTCAGATGCACCGACAAGTAGCCCCTGGGGCCAGGGGCAGGATGGAGGTTTCTCATAGATACGAAACGGTAAATGCATGCAGGTTTTTATTCGCAAGGGCGGTGATGTCTCCTCTTGGGTTGCAGTACATTCGTTGATAAGAAGCTCTTTGAACCAGGATTGAGGGCAGGGCTGTGACTCCCCGACCGCTGCTCCCTGCCCCCGCTCCCATCATCCCCCCGCTGCACCCATCCGAGGGCCCGGCATGACGTAGGTGCTGCGAAAACACTTGTTGAATCCCGGAGTCACGGGGCCGTGGGGAGGAGCACAGGTGCCTCAGGAGGTCAGGCTCGGAATCTGGGGTCCGATAGCGCTGGCTCCTCGCAGCACGTCCTGTCGCGGGGCCCACCTCCCCGGATTCTTGGGAGAGCCCAGTGAGAAACCGAAGGCGCGGCCTCACGAGTGCCTCCTTCATCTCTCCCGTTTGGTCAAACACCTACTGTGTGCGAGGCTGCGTTACAGGCACTGCGGTGAATGAAACAGATGCGGTCCGTGCCTCCGTGGAGCGTGCTGGGTCGTGGGGGGCTCACGGAGAGGAAGCGAGTCAGTGAATACTGTTGATACTTTCAGATGGTGGTGAGCCCAGGACGATGGGGCAGCGAGGGACTGGGAAGGTGGGAGGCTCTGAGCCGGGGTCGTCAGCGAGGCCTCTGAGGGCGAGACCGGAGCTAAGGCCCGAGGAACGAGTGTGAGCCAGCTACGGGGAGAATCAGAGGAGCGACATGGGCAAAGGTCCGCAGGCAGAAGTGAGCTTTGTGTGTTTGAGGGGCCACAGAAAGGTCTGTGCGGGTGGAGCTTGGAAGGGGAGGACGGCTGTGAGAGGTGAGCAGGGCTGGGCCAGGAGGGGGAGTTTTACCCGGGTGGATTTACGTCGGCCTGCTGCGCTCCTCGCCGTGTCTGTTCCTGAAGCACGGGCTCCCTTGGCAGGGCAGTGGTTGGGAGAAGGCGGCCGCCTCTCTGTCCCCAGTTTCCTGTACGTTTCACCCCTCACTTTCCTGGTTAAGATCCTTGGGAGTCTCCCCCAAACTGTGGAGAAGCCAGGTGAGTGGCTCGTTGCGAGGGGATGGTTTTATTGACCTCATGGTCATTGCCAGGTCTGTGGGCCTTCAGCACTTGCTGCACTGACCTCGGGCCTGAAGGAGTGCTGGGCCTGTCCCTGCTCCCCGTCGCTCCCTCCTCAGCCCCTCGCGGAGCAGGGCCTCCTCCGCTTAGACAGCAGGTGTTTGTGAAGCACAGACCCTGCCCGCCCCGGTTCTGTGCGTAGTTACCTTGCTGCCCCCGTGGAGCTGGTGGCCAGGACGGGCGAGTGTGACAATGCACGTCTGCCACCTGGCCGGAGATACTTGCCCGCTCTCATCTACCTTCTTGAAAATTCTTGGCATTTTAGGGGCGCCTGGGGGGCCCGTAAGTTAGGCGTCCGACTTTGGCTCAGATCATGATCTCACAGTTCGTGAGTTCGAGCCCCGCGTCGGCTCTGTGCTGACGGCTCAGAGCCTGGAGCCTGCTTTGGATTTGTCTCCCTCTCTCTGCCCCTCCCCACTCATGCTCTGTCTCTCTTGCTCTCTCAAGAAAAAAATATAAAGAAAAGAAAACGCTTGGTATTTTGGCAGGGGTCTAGCACCTTCAGATACTGGGAATAGCTGCTCATGTTTTTCAAGGGCGTATTTCGAGCCAGCCCTCTGTGAAGACCTTAATATACTGATCATAATCCTTTCACCAGCTCTGAACTGTAGGTACTATGACCAAGCCCCATTTTCAGATGAGAAAACAGGCCCACAGAGGCCAAGTGATTGACCCAAGTAGCCTCGGGAAGCAGACCCAGGATTCACGCTTAGGCAGTCGGGCCTCAGGGTCTGTCCGTAGATCAGGTGGGTGCTGTGCTGCCTCCCGTGGCCCCGGCGGTGCCCTCGATGAATGCAGGTTTGCTCCCAGCATCGCGGCACCAGCCATGTTGGTTACTGTGTGCATGTTTCTACTAACCGGTGACCAAGCAGACAGCAAGAGTGTACAAATTCGGGACGCCTGGGTGGCTCAGTCGGTTGAGTCCGTTAACTCTTGATTTTGGCTCGGGTCATGATCTCAACGTTTCATGACTTCGAGCCTCATGTCAGAGCCTGCTTGGAATTCTCTCCCCCCCACCCTCTACCCTTCCCCTACTCGTACACGCGCGCACTCATTTTCTCTCTCTCAAAATAAATAAACTTTAAAAAGTACAAATTTGGTGTGCCCCAGCTCAGAATGTTCTGTCCAGTGGAACTGTAAACCTCCCCTAAGGCAGAAGGCCGTCAGAGATTCTCCAGCGGGCAGCAGCCAGCGTGGTCTTCCTTTAAAGCTGCAGGAATGATCGCGGCCCTCTCTGCCTTGCTCTGAGCTCTTCAGGGGCTTCGCGTGCCTCTTTGAGTAAAATACACAGTTCTTCACACGCTCTGTGGGCCTGGGGGCACAGGGTCCTGCCCTGCTGGTGCCTGCAGCTTCAGCTCCGGTCACAGCCGCCCTTCCCCTGGCCGCTTCAGCCATACTGGCCTTCTTTCTGTTCTAGGCCAGGCTCCTTCCTGCCTCAGGAAAGCAGGGCGTGGTGGTTAAGGGCGACGATGGAGCCCGGCTGCCAAGGCTCTCATCTCCGCTCCGCCTCGTCACAGTTCTGTGACTTTGGGCCCTTTTCTTCACATTTCCATGTCTTAGCTGTTCCGTCTGTAAACTGGGGATCAGAGTGCTGGTCTCCCGGTGGTTTAAGAAGACCGAGCGCATCAGTGCGCGTAAGCGCCTGGCGCATAGTAAGTGCCGAGAGCGGCAGCCCAGGGCCTTCGTCCCTCCCTGGCGAGGCCTCTGGTGTTCTGTTCCCCTCCCGCCTCCACGCCTGGCAAACTCCTCATCCTTCAAGTCTAACCTTCACTGCCTGGGGTGGGGAGTAGGGAGCTATCTATTTATTCATTTAAATTCAAGTTCGTTAACATAAAGTGTAGGATTGGTTGCAGGAGTAGAACCCAGTTAGTGATTCATCACTTACATATCATACTTAGTGCTCACCCCACCACCTGCCGTCACCTATCTAGCCCATCCCCCACCCACCTCCCCTCCAGCACCCCTCAGTTCGTCCTCTGTATTGAAGAGTCTCTTATGGTTTGCCTCCCTTTGTTTTTATCTTATTTTACCTTTCCTTTCCAGATATGTTCATCTGTTTTCTTTTTTTTTAATTTTTTTAATCTTTATTTATTTTTGAGAGAGAGAGAACGTGAGTGAGGGAGGAACAGAGAGAGAAGGAGACACAGAATCTGAAGCAGGCTCCAGGCTCCCAGCTGTCAGCACAGAGCCCCACACGGGGCTCGAACCCACAAACCGCAAGATCATGACCTGAGCCGAAGTCAGATTCTTAACCGACTGAGCCACCCAGGCACCCCTGTTTTGTTTCTTAAATTTCACGTTTAAGTGAGATCATATAATACCTGTCTTTCTCTGACTGACTTATTTCACTTAGCATAACACACTCTTGTTCCACGGGGTGGAGGGATATTTCAAACCTTCTCCTCCCTGCAAAACTAGGTTGGGTGCTCCTAATCACATTTCGTCATTTATGAGTTCAGCAAAGTCAAGGACCGATCTGTCTTGTTTCCACAACAACTTTGCACATAGTACGTGGTCAGTTAAGCGTGTTGAACGGATGTGCAGAGAGAGGCCTAGGGCGGGTGGCGCCCAGTGTAGCTCAGGCCAGTCCTGTCTTTGTTTGGCCTCGGCGACCACAAGCTGGTGTGGGGTCCAGTTCGAGGAATGACGTGCTTCTTGTTCTTCCCCTTCCAGAGCCCGCCCCTAGTCGGGCGGGCAGCATGTCAGTGCTTCTAGCGATGTCACTGCCTCGGGCCCCGCAGCCATGGAGGAGATGAGGTAGCCCCGTCGTCCCTGGATCGGATGGGGAAGCCCAGTTCAATGGATACAAAATACAAGGATGATTTATTTCGGAAGTACGTGCAGTTCCACGAGGGCAAAGTGGACACCACCCCCAGCAAGCAGCGGCCTGGCAGCGATGAGTACCTTCGGGTGGCAGCCTCGACCCTGCTCAGCCTGCACAAGGTGGACCCCTTTTATCGATTCCGGCTGATCCAGTTCTACGAGGTGGTGGAGAGCTCCCTGCGCTCGCTGAGCAACTCCAGCCTGCGGGCCCTGCACTGCGCCTTCAGTGTGCTGGAAACGGTTGGTGTCAACCTCTTCCTCTACCCGTGGAAGAAGGAATTCAGAAGCATCAAGGTAAGGTCCGGGGAAGGTAAGGTCCGGGGAAGGTAAGGTCCGGGGAAGGGCCGTCCGCACCGGGCTCCCCTCTCGCCCCACCCAGT
The DNA here is from genome assembly GCA_004024585.1 of Paradoxurus hermaphroditus. Lineage (NCBI taxonomy): Eukaryota > Metazoa > Chordata > Mammalia > Carnivora > Viverridae > Paradoxurus > Paradoxurus hermaphroditus. The sequence goes on from PITB01025400.1 coordinate 18,631, forward strand.
CCGACTTGAGAGGGCTCGTGCCGGTTACGTCCCTCCTCTGCCTGCAGGCCCGTCTGTCTTGCCCACCGCCTTTGATAGAACAACTAAAGTACCCCTCTCTGCTCCCCACCTTGCCCCGCTGGCCAGTGTCCTCTCTTTACTGAGTCTCTTCCCCTGGCAGTTCCCATCTGAAGCCGTGGAGTTGGAAAGGTAGGCAGCTCCCTGGTTATGCAGGGCCTCGAAGCGCAGGGCAGAGGGCCCGACTTTGCCCTAAGTAGGCTGGGAGGCAAGGCAGGCCGGGGTCGGGTTCACGTCTGGCTTTTGGCTGGGAAGGAGCCCAGGGGGGCGGTGAGACCAGTTAGGAGGCTGCCGCAGACGCTGGGGCACCCCAGGAGATGCTGTGGACTAAGTGGGGACACGTAGGAGAGTGGAGGATGGATTTGAGAGAGAGAATTCTGAATCCTTCCGAAGGCAGTGATGGCTCAGGAGAGTTTCCACAAAGCCAGGCGTTTATTCTTGAGAATCGCGCAGAAATCCAGAAAGGGATATTCTTCTCGCTCCTTGGCCGTGCTGCCTCTGCTCTGATCCCCCGTCTTCACCGCGTTTGCCCCGTTTCCTCACACGGAGCCCAGCCGCTGAGCCCCATATGGGAAGCTGGTGGCTTCGTGCCCTCCCGCCCAGTTCCCCTCACGCGGGGTGCTCAGCTGGCCTCTGTCTGCTACACGGGAGCTGCTGAGATCCTTGCCTCCCCCTCGTTCCGCGCTCCCGCTCCTCCCGCTCCGACCACGTGTGTCTCAGAGAGCAAATCCTGCCTCCCTTTCTGTCCCCTCCCTTCTCCTAGACCTACACGGGCCCCTTCGTCTATTATGTCAAGTCGTCGCTCCTGGAAGAGGACATCCGAGCCATCCTGCATTGCATGGGCTACGTGCCCGAGTTAGGGACCGCGTACAAACTCCGAGAGCTCGTGGAGACCCTGCAGGTGAAGATGGTCTCCTTCGAGCTCTTCCTGGCCAAGGTGGAGTGTGAGCAGATGCTGGAAATCCACTCGCAAGTCAAGGACAAGGGCTACTCCGAGCTGGACGTGGTGAGCGAGCGCAGGAGCAGCGCGGAGGACGTGCGGGGCTGCTCGGAGGCCCTGCGGCGGCGGGCCGAGGGCCGCGAGCCCCTGACGGCCTCCATGGCCCGCGTGGCGCTCCAGAAGTCGGCCAGCGAGCGGGCGGCCAAGGACTACTACAAGCCCCGAGTGACCAAGCCCTCGAGGTCGATGGATGCCTACGACAGCTACTGGGAGAGCCGGAGGCCGCCCCTGAAGGCCTCGTTGAGCCTGCGGAAGGAGCCGGTGGCAGCGGACGTGGGCGACGGGCTCAAGGAGGAGACCGTCCGCCCGTCCCCCTCGCTCCTGACCGTGTCCAGCCCCCCCCACGGAAGCCCGGACGACCTGCCGCCCCCCTCCCCCAACAACGGTTTGGGCCTGCTGCGTGGCACCTACTTCTCCGCTCAGGATGACGTGGATCTGTACACAGACTCGGAGCCTCGGGCCACCTACCGGCGGCAGGACGCCCTGCGGCCGGACGTGTGGCTGCTCAGAAGTGATGCCCACCCCCTCTACCACAAGCGCTCGCCCCCCGCCAGAGAGTCCGCCCTGTCCAAGTGCCAAAACTGCGGTGTGTCCTGCAGCTCCTCCCTCTGCCAGCGCTGTGACGGTCTGCTTGCCTGTCCCCCGGCCTCCAAGCCCGGCGCCTTCCCCGGCAAGGCCTCTGCCCACGACAGCCTGGCCCACGGGTCGTCTCTGCGGGAGAAGTATGCGGGCCAGACTCAGGGCCTCGACCGGCTGCCGCACCTCCACCCGAAATCCAAGCCCTCGGCCACAGCCGCCTCCCGCTGTGGCTTCTGTAACCGCCCGGGTGCCACCAACACCTGCACCCAGTGTTCAAAAGTCTCCTGCGACGCCTGCCTCAGCGCCTACCATTACGACCCCTGCTGCAAAAAGAGCGAGCTGCACAAGTTCATGCCCAACAACCAGCTGAACTACAAGTCCACCCAGCTCTCCCATCTCGTGTACAGATAGACGCCACCTCGCACCCCCTGCTCCAAGGGCTACACCACTGGCTCCCCGGCTCCCCCCGCCCCCCGGGGAAGAAGTGTTCGTGCGTTGATCTCAGAAGCAGAAGCCTGCATTTGACCGTGTAGGTGTCAGGGGATCGTGGGGTCGGCGGCACCGCGTGCGAGTTCCCTCGGTGACCCAGTTATTTCCACTGATGGCTGCTTTGTCGCCTGACAAGGGAGAGGGTGGCACTTCCGTTCCAATTCATTTTCGCTAATCTCTCCGCTCCCTCTTCCGTTGTTTGTTTTGTGTTTGAAGCGGATTTCTATCTCTGAGACTCTTGCCACACCCACCCCTCCCACCGCAAAGCCAACTTTGGACTGGGAAGGGCCCTCCAGGTCCCCTCAAACGCCCGCCTGGAGCACCGAGCTAGAGGCCTGTTGGCTTGTGAAATGAGCCCTCCTGCCACAGCGGGCCTCTTCCAGCGGCTCATCCCTTGGCCGCCCCCCTCCCGGACTCCCCGCCCCTGACTTCCACCCGTCCGGGTTGCGGGGGAGGACTGAGTCCAGTATTAACTGAACGGCGTCCTGTTGCCGCCGCAGCTCAGTTCAGCCCGTGGTGTTTGTGCACTTGCTCCGACGCGGGCCTTCCACGGCAGGACGGACTCCCCCCTTTCTGTTGTTTGCACATGCCCCTCTTACTGTACTGTAAATAGATATTTTTGAGATTTATTTTTAAATAAATATTCAACTTGCCGTGTGTTTCACAGTGGTTAAAACATTAATTATGTAGCTGTTTATACAAATGGCCTGGGTTCTTTAGTCTTCCAAGGGAGGGTCTCCTCTCCTTCCGTGTTGTGTCCTACACACGCCACAGCCCAAGGGTAGAGCGGAGAGAGTGGGGGCAGAGGCGGAACAGACAATGTCCCAGAATTGGCGGAGAGCCACTGTCTTCCCTACAATAAATCTCTATATACCTACCTCCAGCGCACACTTAGGGGGCTCGCGCGGGCCGGGAGTTCCGTGCCCCTGCGGACTGTGATAACCTAGTGACCATTCAGGAACCTCGCCCTGCGGACCTACAGCCTGGTCTCTGCCACCTGCTGCGTGTGAACCCTGCATCCGAACTTCTGGAGTCTCGTTTGAGAAGGAACCTCATTTGGGATTGCCCCGCCCTCCCACCTCAGCCCTCTTCGCCTGTTTCCAGGACCCCTCTGCAACATGGGTGATCTTTTTGCACTAAAAGCGGGCCCGAGTCAGCGTGTGCCCATCAGACGGACGTCTCCGGAGATACTCAGCTGAGCCTACGCGCTTCCAAACCCGAAGGCCCCTTAAACTCCTCATGTGAACGACCCTGGATTTTCCTTTTGGGGTGCAGAGCAGGAGTGGGGCAAGAGTTTGAAAACAAAAACCGCTTCCTTGTGAACTGACACATGTCAGCCCTAAGTGTCCGTGGTGTGCGGAGCATCCTAGGAATTTACCGGCAGCGGGTTTCCCGGTAGAAGGAGGCGTTCAGCTCTTGGACACGTTTAGATCTGGCTGAATCCTGAGGCCACTGTGAATTTGCTGACGTTCTTCCAACTCCGCGGAGTGATTTTAAGGTTTTCCAGATCTTCCGTGGCTCCTTTTTATAGATCTAGCAGAGCACCTGCAGATGCTCAATGTGCACATACACCCGAATCCCAGCCGCCTCTGTTACTGAGACCGGCCCACTCTGGGGCCCTCGTCTCCGATGTTCCTCCTTCCCGCGCTTCAGGAGTGTCGAAGCCTGGTTTCCTCCCGAGGGCTCTAGTTTTCTAGTTTTCCACTCCCAGCTCGCTCCAGCACTACAGGAACTCAACCGACTGTGATGCCAGGTGGCTTCTACGGCGGGCAGGAGCAGGAGTGCCCGCCGCCTCCTGGGACAGAAAGTCCGGCTCACGTGTCCGCAGGGGGACACTGTGTTCACTGACCGGAACAGGAGGTCTCCGACCGTGTCCTTGGTGTGTACCTTACTGTATGCGGTTGCCGTGACTGAGATGGCTAAATTTATGCTAATTTAAAAAGGCGGATGTTTCGCGATTGATTTCTACTGCAAGAGTTGAAATGTCGAGAGATGATTTAAAAAAATAATAAAGTGTCTTCCATTATTAAACAAAGCGTTTGGAGTTTTGTGTCCCTCCCTGCTGCCTTTGAAGTTTGGGCTGCTTGGATTTTTTTGTTTGTTCTGCTCAAGCCGTGTTCTCTAAT
>PITB01025401.1:0-22884 GCA_004024585.1 Paradoxurus hermaphroditus
TGGGACCTCATCTCAACTCGATTACATCTTCCAAGACCCAATTTCCCAATAAGGCCACAGTCACAGGTACTGGGGCATAGGACTTGAATGTATCTTTTAGGGGAACATGAGGCAACCCCACCACACTTTCAATTCCCAAAGGTGGCTCACAACTGATTTCCCTCGGAATGAAGCTAACTGGGAGCAAAGCTGGGGTCAGGACAAGAAAGAGACCCACACGTCGGATGAGGCCTCCTGCCTTCATAAATTTAATTAAGCACTGCCCATTACGTGTTCCTTCCAAAACATGTGTTCTAACTACCTACATCGCCAGTACTGTTCTAGGCACTGGATACAGAGCCTTAACATAGAAGCTCCTATTCTGGTAAAAAAAAAAAAAAAAAAAAAAAAAGAGTAGCAATAAGTAAGTTAAAAATTGGAAAGAAGAGGACAGCACTGCAGGGGGCACAGAGAGAAGGGGAGGGTATCAGCAGAGCCAGCGAGCTACTCTTGGAAGGTGGCTCTTGCTGGGGACAGCAGAGACCACGAGTGCAGAAGGGAGGAGAAAGAGTTTGTCGGGCACAGAGATGGTTAGCCAGCGGCCGGGTACGGAGCTGAAGATTTGGTGAGAGCGGTTAAGCTGCAGGGAAGAGAGGGTGTTACTGCTGGCCGAAGGCCCTGGGCGCGGGAATGGCTGGTGCAGAGGAAGACCAGACAGGGTGGAGACAACAGTGGACTGGGGCGCCGGTGGATAGATGAGAGTAGGAACACACACCCCAGTCCACCGCGTCCCCGGCTTCCCTGTAAGGTAAAAGCCAGCTCTGAGGCACCTGGGTACCTTAGTGGGTTAAGTGTAGGACTCTTATTTTTGGCTCAGGTCATGATCTCACACGTTTCGTGCTTTCGAGTCCAAAGGCGAACTCTGCGCTGACCGTGCAGAGCCTGCTGGGGATTCTCTCTCTCCCTCTCTGCCCCTCCTGCATACACACACACACACACTCTCTCTCTCTCTCTCTCAAAATATATAAATTTAAATAAAACTCCAAAAACAAATAAATAAGAGCCATGTCACTGTCTCCCAACTGGGGGTGCAGGGTCTGGGGGACCATGTGATTCTACAACTACCAGGAGCAAAAATGAAAACAGGACTTCACAGAGAGGAGGGGGTGGGATTGGGGGGCAGAGGTAGCCCAGAGGAGGCGTCAGCAGAACAGGGAATGCCTTGGGGCTAGCCTCCGGATTCTCCATCCGGGGCTCAAGCACCGTCGGCATGTCCCTCGAATGCTCTGGGCTTCAGCCTCCTCACCTGCAAAGCGGTGATGCAGCAGTCCCTATTGTGGGCTGTTGTGAGGGCCAAGTAGCTGACTCCATGGAAAGTCCTAGAACAGTGTCCAGTACAGAGTAAGGCTTACTGAATGTCCCTGGTAACAAAGGGTCCTGTCTCTGTTGTCACTTGGGCCACTCCTACAGATTCTGAGTGTCTATTACATGCCAGGGGCTATTCCAGCTGTTGATAAAATATAACACAGTCTGTACCCTCGAAAAAACCATGGTCAACTCAGCGAGGCTGGCACATGCCAGCTCCAAGGCAGAACCTCTGGGTAGATTGGGGGTGAAGGCAACAGGAAACTTGATCAGTAATGCAAGAAAAGCCTCTTGCCCATCGCTGGAAAGGCTCTCAGCCCTCGCTTTCAGCTGGCCTAGCTCGAAAAAGGGAAAGCACTTCCAGGAAGCAGAAGGCGCCTGGACCACCTTCTGTCATTGCCACATGCTGCTCCAGGACCGACTGGGCTGAGCTCTGTGCCGCCACGCTGTCAGGATCCCACTAGAGCCGCCCCATAACTGCCTCTGGGCATCCCAAGATCACGTCTAAAGCCCGTGGCATCAGGCAAACGGCCCCCATGACAGACCCTGGGCCTGGGCTAACGAGCCATCCAGACGTCCAGAGGAAGACACCTTCTGACAGTGCCCGTGAACCAGAGACCCCTGCTACACCTATTTCTGGGGGTGCCTGGTGTGGAGGGACACTGCTGTGACACCTGCCCAACTCTGCTCAGTCCTGTTAACTTTCCAGCTTCGGACGATTCTCTCCCAGACCCACCGCTCTCTCAGATGGATATGTTTAGCACTGACTGCGTCTTAGAGCAATTACCTGATACAAACGTACAGGGCAACACACATTCCCCTGAAGCTTCCACCTCCCAGAACCACGGCGGGGAGTACTGCAGGCATCAAGTTCAGCACCAGCACCTCCAGCACCACGAATCAGTGCTAATTCTCGGCTTGCCTCCCTGTAAGGTGCAGCCAACACTCCCTGTGTCTTTTGGCAAAACTAAAGGACACCGTGAAAAAAGGCTTCTGGGAAGACTCTGTCAACTGTAGTAGTTTTGTCAAAAGCAACCAGGAGACTCTAGGATGCTGGACAACTGTGGGAAAACCAAATGCCCACCAGTGAGTCAGCTGCCTAAAAACCCTTCCAGAACAAAGCAGAAAAGTCATGCAATCATGGAGAAGCTTAGAACTTGCAAGTGGAAAGACACTTCGAGATCATGTGATGAAATGATCATTTCATTTCATTTTACAGGCAACGAAATCCAGCCCCCGCAGGTTATTGACGGACCCAAGGCCACCCCACAGAACACATACTCTAATCCCAGATTTTGGACTCTGAGTAGCAGCCCTTCTTTACCACGTGGCGCAGCCAGCTCCTGCCAAATGGGGGGAAGCCCTTGTTGTTACCAACTCCAGTGCCTGTCCCGGGGAGAGTCCCATACAGGAACTAGAAGTTTAGACTCTGTGTCACCTGCTCTTACTTGGGGACCAAATGTCCAGCTGGGCTCTGCTGACTTCCTCTGTGACTCTGCTTCCTCACTGCCACTCACCCCCACTCCTCTTCACAAACACCCCACGGTGCCCAGAGGGGTAGCCTTGTAGCCATTCCAAACAGTCTCACTAGATGAAGGCTTCCCACTCTGCACAGTTGACATTCGGCCCACAATCCTTTGCGGGGACGCTGTGCTCTGTGGGATGCTCCGCAGCAGCCCTGGCCTTCACCTAGTAAATACTAGTAGCACCTCCCTTCCAGTTTCAATGACCAACAATGTGTCCAAGCATTGCCAAATGTCACCCAAGGGACAAAGCTGTCCCTTGTTAAAACTGCTACTAGAGCACAAGCTCTTCCAAGCACGCTCGCCTTCTCTTGAGCCCATTCTGCCCAGACGGTGCCTCCTCAGGACAGGTGTCCAGACACAGGGCCTGACCGTGATAGCATTCTGGCCTCGTTTCTGTCCTTTAAACCTCTACCACCGGTGCCTTCTGGAGTTGACCTTACTGGCTTCAAACAAAAATGAACTAGCCTGAGGGTGACTGAGGCTCAGTCAGTTAAGCATCCAACTTCAGCCCAAGTCACGACCTCCCAGTGCATGAGTTTGAGCCCCGCATCGGGCTCTGTGCTGACAGCTCAAAGCCTGGAGCCTGCTTTGGATTCTGCATCTCCCCCTCTCTCTGCCCCCCCACGCGCACGCACACACACACACAGACAGACTCACGCTTTCTCTCAAAAATAACACTTGAAAAAAATTAAAAAGTAAAAAAATTAACAAATAAACTAGACTGGACGGTACTCTGAAAGAGAAGTGATTATGTCCTCTTTTTTCAAAAAGCATCCTTCCTGTCTGCAATATACACCATGGATTTCTTTTTTTTTTTTTTTTTTGAGTCACCAAAAACAGGTTAATTGAAGTGCAGAATATTTCCTGGTATCCTCTCTGAACAATTTTAAAGTCATTATTCTATTTTTGAACATTCTTCAGTGGAAAAAAATGCTGATTTTAAGACAGGCATATGGGGCATGAGAAAAGTATATCAGATAGTAATAAACAGTGACTGATTAGAAATTTTACTAATTATTATTGCCACTAGCATCACCGTTTTTATTTTGTAGCTTCGTCAAGAAAGTCTCAATTCTCAGAAGCAAAACTGTCATCTAATGAGATATAACCAGGAGAGGACGCCTGCCTAGCATTTCATTTCTTGCCGTCAGTCCAGTTCGAACTCCAAGATACCACTGAAGGAAGGATTCTCAACTCCACACTGAAGAGTGAATCAAGATTTCCATTAAAAAAAGAAAAAACCACATGCTTCCAGGCTTTTATTCGTTTGTATACCTATAAGCAGCAGCTGCAACTTTGCATACAAGTGATTTCTTTTTACATAAATAAAATGTTTTTGCCATTTTTAGTCACTGAAGCATTAAAAAAAAAAAAAAAAGTAGAAGCAGTTGAAAAAGCCTGCTTTACAAAATAACTTTGTTGGCTTACTCCATGATTAGTTCTTGGTTTTCTGAAAAGTCCATCGCACATCCTATTCCCAATTCAATTTACACTTACCCCTGTAGACCTCTATGCCTTTTAATTGCTACTCTGAATTTTCCCCCCAGTTTTATTGAGAAATACAGCTGCTCTGGTTTTTGATGCAAAGATGTCTTTTTCCTCAAGATGTACGATGGCCTGAGATAAATGATTTTCGGGGATTTTGAAAGTGTTTTTAAACATGGCATTAGGAGATCTAAACATGAAGGCTATGAGCATCAAAGGTAAATGTGTCAGCAAGCAGACTGCCTTAGAAAGAGATTTGTCAGTCTATAGATTAGCAAGATGAAACCAAAATACAGAAAGAATCACCATCCTATGACTCACTTCATGCTGGATTCTGTAGTCTGGAGATGAACTGTTGACTCGGCTTAAGAACACCAAAGGCACCAAAGAAATTGTCATTGGGTACCCATTTGCTCCCTAGCCTAGCATAATTTTCTCCCCCTCGCACTTTGCTTCACCCTCTCTTCTTCACCCAGAGGCAGAGCAAGTCAGAATTCCACTTACTAAGTTAAGAAGCCTTGACTAGATATGCTTAGAATGTTGGTATTTAACTGTTGATATCCAGTCTATATACTCACACAAAGTCTGCCTTTGTAGATGCTTCAGGTGTTCACGTCTGTAACTGGAAGAGGTCACAACGAACAACCATCTCAAATGTAGGAAGCTAAAGCAACTTGTTCCACACGTTTTTTACTTCTCAAGATTCTGTGGCTTGACTGATAGACCTTCTGCCCTGGGCCAGACTGCCCGGGAGGGAGGATCTAGAGTGGCCTCGCTCACGCACCTGGCATTGACTCAATGTCAGATGAGAAGAAAGCATGGGATGACTTGGCCACACGCCCTGCCTTCCAGCAGGCTGGCCCGGGCTCTCTCACACGGTGGTCGCCGGGGCTCCAGAGAACACTAAGAAGGCATGCGACGATGCAGAAGCACCTCCCAACCCTCTGCCTGCTCTGTTTGCTCTTGTCCCACTGACCAGGTCCCAAGACCAGCTCAGAGTCAGTACAGGAGGGCATTACAGGGAATCCTATGTGGTCATTATGAATTTATCACATTTGCTCATTAAACAAAAGGGTTGATCCTCATAGTCACACATTCCATACTTGTAAATTCACATACTCATTAAATTAATTTGTAAGCCCAAAATCAATAGTCAGAGCACTCTAGTGGTCATTCACAGGATGGTGAAAAACTAGAGTCACTCAACACACATGTTCCCAGCTGAAGCCAGACCCCACCCACTTGTTTCAGAATAAGCCTCCTTCTTGTAATCTACATAGTGCCACTTTACATTCTTACAATGTTCTTGCATGTTGGTGATCTTGCTGTTTAAAATGGCCCCTAAGCGTAGCACTGTCTGGCGGTCCTGAGTACAAGGCTGTGATGCACCTTATGAAGAAAACACTGGTATCATTGGGACGTAAGCTATAGTTCTACTGGCCGTGAGTTCTAGGTTAATGAAGCAACAATACACATTAAATGAGGTGTTTTCAAACAGAAACGCACATCAAACAACATTAGGTCGATCAACTGAGGAAGACGTTGTGACCAGAGACTGGCAGGAACCTAACCCTGTAGTTCTCCTAGGAACAGTGGTTCAGGGATGACTGATGCAGTGCCCCCTGTAATGTTCTGTAACTCAACCACTGTGGGGAATGAGAACCACTGTGTTGAATGAACTCTCTTTCTGTGCCAAGCACCATCCCTAAAGCTGAGTATTTGGGGAGATTCCTGCTTTCAAGGAGCTGAAAGCCTAGCCATACACTAATCAATGAAGTTAATCAAGACACAGTTTTAGCGCATCGGGGAAAATGTCTGAGGTAGTAGCCAAGACCCAAAAAGGGAGTAGGAGGGCTATAGCTCAAGTCTCCGAGAAAGAACCCTAAGGGTAGGTCAGCAGGGAGCCTGCTGGGGTGCCCTCTCAGGAATCACCCCCGCAAGGGAGGGAAGCTGCAACGGACAGAGTGAAAAGTACCAAAATAAAGCTCGGCCAAGCCCACAGGAAGCTCGGGAGCTATAAAGACTGATGAGAAATGTCCCCAGTTGAGGCCAAGAGGCCTGGACTTTGTACCACCACATCAATCGCTCATAACTTTAGTCAAGGCAGCTCCCTTCAGTTGAGGGCAACATCTGGGGAAAGACTCGGCTGTCAGCCAATGGCAATCCCAGCAGTAGAGATGGGTGAATGCTTAAATGGGAATGGTGGGCAATGACCCCCACCCCCTCACATCCCTAAAAGGAGCTAGAGACCAAGGAGAAAGGGAGCTATCCCAAACAGTGGCAATGCCTGTGGTAGGAGAGCGCATGGATCAACACGTGAGCAATGCAGAGAAGGCTCATGTGGGGCCGGGACAGAAAGCACAGCTGGGGAAGGAGATGGAGCTGGAGAGCAGGGCCAGGATGAGATCATGTGGGGCCTTGGGGGCCATGGGAAGTTTTGGTCCTCATTCTAAGAGTAAGGTGAAACCACAGAGGTTTTTAAGCAAACCATCTGTTGCTGTGAAGAGAATAGAACTGAGCAGAGCAGGGAGAGGTGAGTTCAGGCAGGTGTGGCAAGACTGGCTCCTGTGCACCAAGGTAGCAGCTCTGGAGATGACAAGAGCTGAATGGAGTCCATAGAAGTTTAGGAGGTGAAGCTACAGGCCCTAGTACTGGCACGGCTGTAGGTGGGTGCAGGTAAAAGGCAATCATGGGTGCTGCTTGGTCCCTGGTTTGCCTGCATAAACAAGTGGAGGCACCGGTGCTGGGAGTAAGAAGCCCAAAGACGTCAGAACCAGCCACACTGTACTGGAAGGTCAGTGGGGATGCTTAAGTGATGCTCAGATCTCTGTGTCTGGTACTCTGACTTGGGATGAAGATTTCCATTTAGGAGGCATGGCACAGAGAGGCTCATTGCTGAGCTTCTGCGAGGGTCAGATTTTCCAGGATACATAGAGGACAAGGCCTACATAGACCTTAAATTAAGCATCAGCAATGTCTCACATTCAAAGACCACGTGGGAGAAGACAGAGGCAATAAAGGACCTCAAAGAACAGCTAGAGGAGTGAAAGGACATAGGGAAGACAAGGCCACAGAACCCAAAGGCAGACATTGTTTCGGAGAGAGAATGGTCCGGATCCAGTAGGATGAAGACTGAACATTTTCCACTGGATTAAGGATCCACTGGATTAAGAACAGACAACAGCTGGGGGTCTCAGATGTGAGAAAATAATCAAGTAGAATATTTTCCCATTTAGGGAAAAACAACCCTGGGTTATCACATTGCCAGATAATGCATTCCCTCTCTTTTAGGTTTCGCTCATGGAAGGAGAAGTTATAGGAATTCTTAGCACTTAGGGAAAGGATGGTGTGTGCCTTGAAGCCAAGTAAACTCTGCCTTTGACAAGCTTGGGGAAGAACAGGACTCTCTTGCTAGAAAGAAGATCAAAAGCTTGGAGAGAAACCAAGTGTCTGAAAATGACGCAAAGTGAGGTTTCTCAAACCTAAGTTTTAAAGATTGGAACACCAAATCCCACAGAGTGTTCGGCTGGCCCTATAGTCCTTCATTCCTCCCTGGGCAATGGACAAAGCCATGTTGGAAAGCATTCTGACAACACAGAACAAGATTCACGGGCACCCTAATGTTTACAGCAGCACTATCAACAACAGCCAAAGTATGGAAAGAGTCCACATGTCCATCAACTGATGAATGAATAAAGAAAATGTGATGTATGTGTGTGTGTGTGTACATATATATATAATGGTATATATATATAACATATATAATAGTGTATATATATATGTATATATGTGTGTTTGTGTGTATATACTCCACAGCCATCAAAAATGAAATCTCGCCACTTGTAATGACATGGATGGAACTAGAGTGTATTATGCTAAGTGAAATAGGTCAGAGAAAGACCGTATGATTTCACTCATATGTGGAATTTAACAAACAAAACAGATGAACATAGGAGAAGTGAAGGAAAAATAATCTAAGATTAAAACAGGAGCATCCAGGTGACTCAGTTGGTTAAGGGTCTGACTCTTGATTTTGGCTCCGGTCATGAAGTGATGGTTCATGGGATTGAGCCCTGTGTCAGGCTCTACAGCACAGAGCCTACATGGGATTCTTTCCCTCTCTCTCTCTCTCTCTCTTTCTCTCTCTCTCTCTCTGCCTCTCCACCTCTCTCAAAATAAATAAACTTAAAACTACATGATTAAAACAGAGCAGAGGCAACCATAAGGAACTTTTAACAACAGAGAACAAACTGAGGGTTGCTGGAGGGTAGGCGGGTGGGGGATGGGCTAGATGGGTGACGGGCATTAAGGAGGGCACGTGTTATTGTGAGCACTGAGTGTGCCATGTAAGGGATGAAGCAACTAAATTCTACTCCTGAAACAATACCACACTCTACGTTAACCAACTTAAATAAAATATTGGAAGAAAAGAAAAGGATTCACAAAAACACGCCTATTTCTTAAGGTAACAATCCTGCTTTCCTGAATTTTGTGAGGGTATAATTCAGCAAAAACAGCAGAAAATATGTGTGCAGATACTTAATGCATACTTCCTCTAAAAGTTAATCTTTGAAAACAATATAAATGTTCAGTATTTGGGATCAACTTTGGTCAATATTCGTAAAGCAACAGGACGGAATACTGAGGGATCATCAAAATGAGTTTGTGGAAGCACAGAGGCAAATAAAGGAAGTGCAAATAAAACACAGAGGAGTAGTTTTGGTGCTCTGTTCTCTGTACTTACACAGGCAGAGAAGATAAACAAAAACAAAATCGTGAGGAGTTAGTTGGGGTCCCAGATTTCCGATTTTTAAAGTCATTAATATGTCTGCATTGCTTAATTAAAATACGCAGGAGTAGGATCTGGGAAAGAGGCACCAAAGGAAGAAGAATGCCTTCTCAAAGGGCTTTGCTGTGACACTGAACACACGTCGCTCTGCTCAGAGGAGGCCTGTCTTCACTCCACACTGAAGTATTCAAGATGAATTGAAAGGCAATGTCTTCTTCACTGTTAACTTCGGCCCCAGGGACAGAAGGAAAAATGAACTCTCTGATTGTCCAAGTGTCCAACTTTGAAACTTTCTTACATCTTTCCCATCATCTCTGCAAAAGGCATCATTTGGGGTTAGTAGAGAAATCTACATAATTACATTGAGGGAGCCTACTTCTCAGGTAATTACACCTGGAGGGATCTGAAGATCCATTACAAAAATAAAGATGGTTAGCAACTTGTCGATTGCCTGGTGGAACTTCTCCCCAGCTGAGACCAAGTGCTAGATCTGGAAGGATCTAACAGCATCCGGAGTACTTGGCCACACTGCCAAACCAGCGCCTCACTGGCTTCTTTGGCCTCTGATCTCTGGTCTCTGCTGAAGAAGCAAGAACTAGTTTGCAGATGCCTCTCTTGCCAACAGGGTCTGGCTCTCTGGTCCACTGGAACCGGGGACAGAGCTGGCGTTCGCTGGAGTGGAGATTGAATGCTCGGATTCCCAGCAGCCACAAGGCACTTGTCTGCTAAAGTTAAAACATCTCCCTGGGTTCTTATCTCACTGAATCACAGGGCTCATTCTAACTGCTGGGGCTGTCTCCTTGAGAAACAGGTGGTCATTAAGTCCTGGCACAGACGCTCCATCTTAGCCCTGGGTGTCTGGGAAACGATACAACTTTTTTGGCCCAGGAAGGAAAGGTTTTGCTGTTAGTCGTGAAAGAAGAGGAAAGACACACCGTGAAGTGATAACTAGGGGCCGCTTCAGACTGCTGATCACTGCTCGCAGACAGAGCAAATATACACTGTACTTAAGACGGGGCTTGCTATGGCCAACATTCACAGGGGGGATAGAAAGAAAACTTGCACCAGACACTGCAGTGCTGTCATCAATACTCCCTGCCTCTTGCAAGAGAGGATCTGGAGGTGCTTTTCGGACATGAAAGCCTTTGTCTCTACATCACAAATGACCAACTTCACTCAGAGAATTATTACTTTTGAGGACCAGGCATGTACTTCAAGGATTCAGAGCCCTTTGGAGGACCAGCGTGTCCAACAACTATCATTTTCAAGCACTTTGAGATTATCTTCTTCCCAAACCATCAAGCCACACCCCCTTCCCCAACCAAGAACCTACTTCCCAACAGTGAGCGGCAATATCGGCATCTTAAATCATGTCCACGGACCAGCCAAGAGAAGTAGAGTTTGTTTGCCAAAGGGTAGATCTTGTTAAATAAATCCTTCCTTGACAGCACAGAAAGGCCTGGCTCAGAAAATGGCTCCTTAAACATTTTAATTTAATTCAACAAGGATTTATGGTGCACCTGCTATCAAGAGCCAAACTCTGGGAGCTGAAACTTAGAGAGAGAGAGAGAGAGAGAGAGAGAGAGAGAGAGAGAGAGAGAGAGAGAGAGGTGCATTCGCTTGGCTGGGGAAGGTGTGGCAGATTCTGAACCCTCCAAAAGCAAGTTAGTAGGATCCAGGCATTCTCTTGATGGCTTACCTCTCCACCCTGTCCCTGAAACCTGTCCCTTTTCTCTTATGGGCACAGATTTCAGTCTATCAGCTCTGCCTCCCACAGACAAGTTTGTCCTTACTGGTTTATTGTTCCCAGTGTTTTACCCTGCCCAGAACCCAGTCCACCCATTCTCCCTGGCCCCCTGCCTTATCCATCCCTGCATGGCCTTCTGATTCTCGAACAATCCACTCGTTTTCCAATTTGAGTATCTCCCCGACCCCAGCTAGTTCACAGCAGCCCGGACTCTCCACACCTGTAAGACCAGGTGCATGCTAAGGGCAGTGCGGGGCTGTGGGCCCACGGAGTCTGCCCGGGGAGGAAAGGCCTGGCTTACGCACTCTGAGAGTTTACGGTCTATCCAGACAGAAGCATACCACAAAGGATAACACGAGGCAGGAAGAGTGGAGCGAAGGCCCAAGCACAGTGCTGGTTCAGGGCGTGAGTTGTCCCATCCCCCTACATGGGTTTGGTTTTTGGCTCCATTACTGGGTGTGTAACCTTGAGCACATCGCTCATCCCTCAGACCAAGTCGGAGGGTTTTCATAAAGGTGCAATGCGGTAAGTATCTCAAGTATTTACCATAGCACCTGCTATCTAGTCATCCCGCAGAGACAGAGTTGGCTATCTTTGTGAAAGTCTTAAGAACAGTAGGATTCCTTTGCCCAAGCCACCTCCAAATATTCATACAATCTCAGGAAATCCGTGGCATTTAGCACAGCTCCCCCTTCTACAAACCACTCTGCAATCGGATATACGAAGTCTCTTTGCATCACTGTGTACAGCGCATGGGTGGAGATGCCTAATAACTTAGAATTCAGAGCCTATTAGAGGTTCTGCTTCCAGGGCAAGCTGAGCAAAGTAACTCTTATCAAAAAGATTACTCCTACAGATAACTGAACACTCAGAACAAAATATTTAAATCTACTTGCAGGCTTTGGAGAGTGACCCAGGGCAGAGAGAGTCTGGAGGGGCCTCGGCACTTAGAAGATGGCACTGCATCAGAAAAAGACAAATATATGACTTCACTCATATGTGGAATTTAAGATACAAGACAGATGAACATGGGGAAGGGAAACAAAAATAACGTAACAGGGACGGGGACAAAACATAAGAGACTCTTAAATACAGAGAACAAACCAAGGGTTGCTGGAGGGGTTGTGGGCGGGGGGATGGCTAACTGGGTAAGGGGCAGTGAGGACGACACTGGTTAGGATGAGCACTGGGTGTTACACATAGGGGCTGAGTCATCGGATTCTACTCCTGAAATCATTATCGCACTGTATACCAACTAACTTGCATGTAAATTAATAAAAATAAATAATTATGAGAAGAAGATGGGTCTTCAGAGAATCTGAGCTACAAGACATGGGCTGAAGGGAAATGGCAGCACACAGAAATCCGGACATTCATGAAGAAACGACGAGTTTCATAGGTGTAAAGTATCTGGGACTCCGTGAGAGGTTTTTCTCCTCTTCTTAGTCCCTTTATAATATGCATTATTAGTTAAAAGCAGGGGTCAACAAACTTTTCCTGCAAAGGGCTGGAAGATATTTTAGGTTTTGTAGCCCATACGGTCTCTGTTGGAGCTACTTGCAGCCATATACAATATGTCAACAGTTGAGCATGGCTGTTCCAATAAAACTTTATTTACAAAAGTAAAACCTAAGCTTTGCCCTATAGGCCCGAGGTTTCCATATTTAAAGCAAATATTGGAAAATCTTATTTTGACATTGTAACGTATGTAGATACAAGATGTAGAAGTGTAACAGAGAGGGAGGTGAAAGACCCACACAGCTGGAGGTTTTCCACATTCCACTTGAAGAAGTGCGATATATTGACTCCAGGTAGACTGAGCATATAGTTAAGAATATATAGTCAAGTACCCACAGAAGCTACTAAGAAATTCACCTAAAAAGGTGACAAACTGGTACAGAATTCATATAAATGCTCTAAACCAACACCAAAAAGAAAGGGGGGGGGGTGGAACAAACAAAGGAGGGGACAAACAAATAGTAAACCAGGTGAAATCAAATCCCATCAACAATTACATTTAATACTGATGGAATAAACATTCCAAACCAAAAGGCAGAAATTGTTAGAATGGATTAAAAAAAAAAAAATGAAGACCCAACCATATGCTGTAAGAGAGGGGTCTTAAACATAAAGACACAGATACGTTGAAAGTAAACTAGATGCACCAAAGTAGAAAAGGCCATTAGGAAACTCTTCCTCTACTGTAATATCTGGCCACGTAGACTGAACACAAAATGTGTCTCCGGAAATGGAGCTGCGAAGAGTGCCAGTCCCTCAGGTGGGGAGGAGAAGGCCACTGGAAAACACCCACCGTATAAAATGCCTGGACTGGACCCGCCCTAGGCGACAGTCCTTTACTTCCCAGTTTCATTTTCTTCAGATAGGAGAGTGAAATAAGCAAGGAGTAGTTGAGAATTGTGGGATGTAACAAGCCGCTTAACTCCCCGATTCTAAGAAGCCTGAAGACACAGTCAGGCAGGCGGGGACCCAGGGCCTGGGGAGAGGCAGCTAAAGTTGAGGGCCCAGGGCCAGGCCTGGTGTCACAGGATGGGATGGAGGCAGATGTGGGGGACACCCCAAGCAAAGCCCGAGCCTGCAGCTGGCAGCAAAGTGCTCAGGGAAGTGTTTTCTGAAACGCGTTGATGCATCTGGCCTCCTCCATGCAGCCTGGCTCATCACAGCTGACAGAGGCCACAGGACCAAAAAGCTGCCAGGAAAGACAAGGAAGCAAATTAACTCAAGGAGTTTTTTCTGCGTATGTGGCGATTTGTTTCCTGATGCACGGCAGTGCCGAGGAGCACCGTCACCTGATCCGGACGCAGTGGGGGCAGAAAGAGGGAACAGTCACCATACAGGAGGATAAAGGGGCTCAGGCTCACAGAACCGGCAAGCCCTCCATCCGGATGGGCAAAGCAGCAGCCTTCAAGCTTCAGGAATGGAGAAGGAAGGACACGGAAACAGTGAAGGCAGCAGCCCAGGGCAAACGTCTGTGAGCAAGCCCTCATTCAGGCCCTGGACTTTGATTCCGGTGTCTCAGCAGCGTCTCAGACAGCATTCCCACAAGATCGTGAGACACAGGGGTCCCTGGTCCCCCAGATTCCCATGGAGGGGAGGGGGAACAGATGGGAAAGGCATGAGGGGAAGGAGAGAAGAACACAGAGTGAAACCCAGAGGGAAATGCTTAGAAGCAGGAAAATCCCAGAGTTCGTTCATTTATTCGTGGAGTGCACGCATACTCACGGAGTATTTTCTCTGTACCAAGCAGTGGATATGGAACATGGTGGGGACTCTGCTGGGTTGTTTCCTTTGTGTTCTTTGAAAAACCGAATCCCTTCCTTTTGGGATGCAAAGCAACTGTGTTACATGCGAGGCAACTCCCCCACTCCCCCACCTTCAACTTTAGACCAGAGAAGACAAGAAACGAGACACTTGAAGTTCCTAAAAATTAATGCCTTCCCCAATGAAGAGCAATCCTGCCCAATCCCCTTGTCAACACCTGACGTTAACCCTCTCTCCCACCCTGACCCCCAGCTTCCTCTGTGCTTTTCCTCTACGCTTTCAAAGAGACAAAAACAGACAAAAACAGACAACAGGACCTGTCATGCCAGTGCATCGCAGCCAACCATATTCGATGCTAAATCCTGGATACACCTTCGTGAATTTAATCCTCACTGCATCCTAACGAGACATGTGCCACGGGGGCCAGGTTTACCAGATGAAGTGGCCAACGCTCAGAGAGGGCAAGTGGCTGGCATGGTGGGAATTCAGCTCCAGATGCGACCCACCGCTCGACAGTGACAAAACCAATTACACAGGAGTGTAAGCTTCAGGAAGGGTCTGCACACATCCCTACCCCATCACCAAGGTTTTTATCTTAAAAGGGAAGAAAGACACCCTTGGAGCCTTGATGGCAAAACCCTGAACCTCAGTGCGTAGGTCGTAGAGTATTTCCAGAAAAGGATTCCCCTGACACACCAGGCAATGGAGAATTCTGCCTCACAAATACAACTTAAATTCGCCGCGGTCTCAGCTTGCTCCCCTATAAAATGGGGATCATGAAAGCCCCCACATCCTGCACTGATGAGGAAATTCAGGAGATGGCCCTGTGGAAGTCCACGGCACATATGGGGCGTCCTCAGCATTTCTCTCTCTTGAGACCCACACCAATGGGGGAGGGGAATCATTCACCACAGGGAATTATTCATTGCACAGCATCTGTCGCAACCCAACCAGTACGCTCGTGATCTCGATGCTGTGTCTCCCACGAAGAGCCTCCCTGTGCCCGTTTCCTCTGTGCTGTGATTTCAGCAGAAGACTACCGGAAGGCAGCATGGTCGGCTGTGGTGAGTGAAGGGCGCCAGCCAAAATAGTCACTAGCTCTTCTCTTGGAAAAATGGCCTACCCACCAAAAGATCAGGGAAATAAAGGTTCCACGTAGCCTGGGTGACCCGGCTGATGGTTGCAGTTGATGGGGTGATGTGGCAAACGGCCACCTCCCTGGTGGTACCTCTAAAACTTCCCAAAGGCTGCCTGAGAGCATCCTGCAGCTCTTGATCCTCACTCCCATCACCACGTAGCTGGCAAATGCTTACAGGGCTCAGATACCAGGCTAAATACTTTACTTGCATGATCCCACAGAGGCCTCACTTCAGCTCACTGAAGTCCAAACTACTAATGGGGAAACTGAGTTAGAGCTTAGCTGGCCTGCCCAAGATCATAGACTTAGACTTGGCAAAGCCTGGACTGGCAAATATGTGGGTAGGGTTCGAGAGCCCGTGCTCTGAATACCACGATCTGCCCTCTCCCCGCCCGCTGGGGCTGGGTTTCAGGTGCTGAGGTGGCCCTGGGTCAGCAGTGACCAGCCCATCCTGCAGCCTCCTGCCTGCATGTTTGGGGGGGGTCCACTTTCAAGAAGGGCCCGGGAGAAACCCGGGCACCACTGGAACACCCTCCCCCTACCAGATAGCTTCAAGTTCCCTCTCCCCATCGCAGTATTTTTAATTTTGGAGTGTGTGTGTGATTTGAGTTTGCACTGAGGCAAATGGGAAAAAGTTGGAATTCACACGAGTATCGTCCAGAAGTGGGTCACCCTAGGGTGGGTGGCCAACCAGCTCCCCGCAAAGCACTGTCATCACCTTTTGCAGATCAGCAACGGAGCCGGCACATGTTCCTCCAATCTGTTCCCATCTCTGTGTTTTTAAATAAACTCTCTAAGTCAGGCCTTTTATGCCCTTCGTCTCCCAAATGCTTCCTGTGCACGAGCTCACAGGTGTTCGGCGGCTTGTACTCATCTCCCCTCTGCCTCTGCCTCTGCCTCTGCCAACGGCAGGGCTGCCAGTGATCACTGCCCCGGCTCCCGTCAGGGCTGTGCACCGTGTCCTGGGCACCACGCTAAGGACTTCACACCAACTGCTTCATTTGTATTTCCCATCGCGGGGTAAGTTAAGTGTTACTCCTCTTCTTTTACAGATTTAAAAAAACTAGCTCAGAGAAGCTAAATAACTTGCCCATAAGCACCGAGCTACTGAAGCAGCAAAGCTGGAACTTTGAACCTTTACCTGTGCAAATGCGAAGCCCATATCCCCAACCCGCTGCGACACGAGAAGACTTATACACGACTGTCTCACCTTGTGTGCAGACACAAGAACCTCAAAGAACCAGACTTCTTCCCCTACATTTCCCCCTAAGCACAGGAGCCCAACTAGTTAAACACCTCCAATTTTCCTCTGGAAAGAAATAATCCTAATACGAAGGCTCTTCAATTACTCTGTGCAATTAAGTCCTGGGTGCTTGTTTGAACAATTAACCAAAATAATTATAAATGTATCTCTGTTACTACAATTGCATATTAACAAAGGCTCAGGGCCAATTAATCATTACTCCATCAATATCTAATTTGCATAAACCTATTCTCTTTAAAGACTCCGTGTTTGGGGTGACAGGGCTCCCTCATCGATTATGGAAATATCCCCATCAAACTTCCCCGAGCCCGTCAAAAGGAATAAAAGGGGTTGTCTGTTGTGGGCTCCTCTGCACCCCTGCCCAGCCCTCCCAGGGACAGGCAAGGAGAGAGAACAAAAGGGAAGAGAGGCAGCGAATGTGCTGGTCTCTGCAGGAGGAGAAGACTGACAGGGCTCAGGTCACAGGGGTGACGGGAAGAGAGGGACATCTGGCCGAGGTCAGGGGGAAACCAGCATCCGAGGCTTCTTTGGAGCCATCCAAATTCATTCATTCCACTCATTCATTTCTTCATTCAATAGATACGTCAACAATACTCTCTGCTGTGCAAAAGGTAGTGAAAGACACTCCCGGTCCACACCTGAAGCAGAGAGCCAATGAACTAGATGTCAGAAGGCAGGTTTTCCAGAAGCAGAGAGTGAGATAGGATTCAGGTGCAGATGTTTATCAGGAAGGGAAGGAGCAGGACCGGGCAGAGGGAAAGGGGGGCTGGGCGGCAGGTCCCAGAGGGCCTTGGCTCGCCGAGTAGGACACGCTGGGCAGGAATCACGTGTGGGGATTGTCCCGAACCTGGGTGAAATGGCAGGGTCTTTACATGCCCGCCTCGCTCGGTGACTGCACAGGGGCTGCCCCGGCTGACAGGGCTCTCTGCAGCTGAGGGAAACCCCGGAGCAGCCCACCAGGCGCCATCTAGACTCCCTGCTGCTGGTATCCAGTCCCTCCTCACGGTGGAGCCGGGCGGTGCGTCTCCACGCCTGCTATGCTGGAAATTGCTACAGAGGGTAAGAACGCACTGAGGGGAGGGAAGAATGGAGGCCACGGTAATACAGAGGAGAGGCCCCTGACACTGTCCCAGGGGGCAATGCCGTCAGCGTCCGCCGCTCCGAAGTGCGGACACGGAGGCTGAGATGTGAAAAATTCACACACCTTTCTCGGGTGAAGACAACAAGGGAACAGTGTTTCCGGGAGAAAGATGTGCCAAAGCTTAGGGGGCAAAACGTTGTGGGAGGGGGAAAAAAACCAGATTGGGCTACAGACACGCTGTAGGTGATGACTTAGTGTGGACTGTAGGACTGTCATTGCACCCTCTTCTTCATCATCAGTTTCTCTCAAATGGGCCCCCGCCACTTCTCCAGAGGAAGGCAAGGTAAGGCACTGTCACCATGGAGACATATGCGAGGCCGGGTTCTGACACATTCACCAACCTCTTTTCTGGACACGAGGGCAGGTCGTGCTGCTCAGTTGTTTACATCTAACTATAAATGGGTAACACATGAAAAATCTCATTAAAAATATATAGACACTTCTGTCTATATACTTTTCTGTTTGTATGTTGATGTAAATATCGAAAAAGCTATAGAACACCATACATCAAATGTTCACATTGGTCCCCTAATGCGTAGAGGCTGGATACGGGTGGGGAAGGACTATTAACTTTTTATTTATTTTTTTACCTGTTAAAACCAAGCATTTTCGAGAATGTTTTTGTTTTTAATGTTAGAATTTAAATTTTGAGCATTTTATTTTATAGTGCTTTACTGTGATGAGCATCAGTGGCTATGTCTTCTGAAATCCAGGGCCTAACATTTCATTCAGCCAAAGCAGCCACCGAGCTCCCCGGGTGCTGCAGAGAGGTGGGGAGACGAACCCCTGATCTCGAAGAGTCCAACAGTCTTACCGGAGGGACAGAATATCACATGATCAAAGCCGAAGTACTGATGTTAATCAGAAAATACTCAGAGCTTAAAATGAGTGACAGGTAAGAGAAGAAAGTGACCAAGGCAGAAAAAGCAGGTGAGCAGAAATTTACAAAGTCCTATTTTCCCTTTTATCAGTTGTCTAATGGCAACATGTGTTTGCGTTGTTATGCGTGAAGAGGACGAGGAACAGGAAAGGAAGTCACCCCGAGGTGTCCAGGTGAATGCTACAAGGTGGCCGCATGGGAACAGCCGTCCCCACCCTTGGAAGGAGAGCTACTACCATAGCAAGCCCTCATCTTAAACAGCCCCGACATCTCAAACACAAGGATAAAAATAGAAGCCCCAGAAGGATTTAGCGAAAATAAAATGAAAGGTGAGAGCCCCAGCGGCAACCCTGAATTTGCTGGAGAGGCAAAGTGAAGTGCAAGCTGATGTGCCCCAAGGTCAAGGGCAGGAAGCTTTATGGGAGCCGAGAGCTTAGGAAGGGGGCAGCTTGACCTGGCCCCAGGGTGGACAGGAGGATACGAGAACCAGATGACAATAAGGATTAAAACAAAGATCAGGCTTCACTCAGCCTTACAGATGCTTCCAGAAACTCTCAGTCTTGCAAAACAACCAACCCCGCCTGACTCAGGAAGAACAGAGGGAACATTTTGCACAAAGTACTATTCGAGATCTATCGCCAAGAAATATCTTCAAATGATCCTTATACTCGCTGCCCCGTAGCAGAGGCAGCAAGAACAATCTTCAAAAAGCCTGGTCGCACACAAAGACTTCTGAATAAGCACAACAGCAGGCCTGCTGTATACACAGCATCAGCACTACTCGACTCCACTGTAACACCACTCCCTTCTAGGCACCCAAGCATAAAGACACGCAAGAATTCGGGTCACTGAAAAATTTCATGAGCTAGTTGGCAAAGACTAAACCATCTAAACCAATGATTCTTGAACCTGGCTGTTCGTGTCAAATAGCTGGGGATCAATTTGTGAGCCCCATCCCCAGGTCCCCAAACTTATTGACGCTGAATCTCCGGGGGGAGGAAACTATGAATCATTTAAGACAGAGTTCTCCAGGTGGTGCGACTGATTAGCTAGTTTTAGGAAAAAATGTAATTTTTTTTTTTTTCCAGAGAGAACATCTCCTCAGTTAACATTTTTCTAGCAGAACACTTTCGTTTTTTAATACTCAAACTTCAGGAACGCAACTACTTCTCAACATTATTCTCCCAATGTTTATCAAGGAAAATACATATTTACATTCCCAAATCTCTGCAATGTTTTTTTAAAAACAAAGTGCAAATAAGTAATTGCATGACTTTCCAGACAAAATCAGCCAAATGTCACAATGACATGTAGATATTTTAAAGAGCTAGATGAGGGCCAACAAATGGGACACATGTCTCAGATGTGGCTGCAATAAAATACATTACAGCATCAAAAAAAAAAAAAAATGGAGGTGTCTGGGTGGTTCAGTCACTTAAGCCTCCAACTTTGGCCCAGGTCATGATCTCACGGTTCAGGAGTTCACGCCCTGCATTGGGCTCTGTGCAGACAGCTGGGAACCTGTAGCCTGCTTCAGATTCTATATCTCCCCCACCCTGCCCCTCCTCCACTTGCACTTGCTCTCTCTCTCTCTCAAAAAGAAACATTAAAATAATAAAATAAAATAAAATGCATTACAGCCTCACAGCAAACAAGACAACCTATTGATAACATCTGTATTATCTGTTGGTGTTAAATGCAAATTTTTAAGCATTTTACACT
The DNA here is from genome assembly GCA_004024585.1 of Paradoxurus hermaphroditus. Lineage (NCBI taxonomy): Eukaryota > Metazoa > Chordata > Mammalia > Carnivora > Viverridae > Paradoxurus > Paradoxurus hermaphroditus. The sequence goes on from PITB01025401.1 coordinate 20,316, forward strand.
CTAACATGACAGCTTATTACATATGTGGGGATTTTACTGAGTCTTAGTTATGATTTAAGAAATGTGTTAAGCGTTTGGGGTTGATATATAATGCCATGTAATTTTTCCCATTGAAAAAAAAATAACAGGGTCCAGACCCCCGGTGAATGTGTTCAAGCAGTGTCTAAGGTGCAGGCACGGATTATTGATGTTAAAGGGGAGATGATTAGGATTCAATCCAGTGTGGCGCTCACAGCCATTAGGAGTCACACTCAACACAGGGAGAGAGAAACTCATTGTGGGCGCCTGGGAAGCCCCCCCAGAGCCCGTGACAATGGCATTAGGCCTCAACAGATGGGGAGATGTTTTGGGGCCTACAGTGTGGGAAGGACCGGGCAGGGCATGTACTGTGAGTCTGTCCCCGCGTTCCCATGGGCATGACACACATGTCTGATGAGCACCTACTACGTGCTAGCCACTAAAGATACAAAGGAGAGAAAATCGACTAGGAAAAAAAAAAAAGGCCAAAAATAATCATGATTTCATCCCTAAAATAGTTTATGTCCAGCAATGACATAATTTTTTTTTAATAGGACACGGAAACATTTGAACACTTTAAATGCATTATGGTTCGGGGAGTCATGAAAATAGGGACTAGCCCCCACTTACCCATGTTGGCAGGTTGTACTGTCCAGAAGTTCAGAACCAATTACCAAGGAACACACGGGTGTGTTTAACACACAGCAGGGAGAGGGTGAGAGGCACGGGAAGGGGGCCTGTTAATGCAAAACCAGACCCACAGAGGGGCAGTTTCTACGGTGGCTGTAGCTCAGCCCACTCGGATTAGTGCTCTCTGGCCGTCGCCAGCCAACTCCTCCAGCAGCGACTGGTCTGGATTCAAGGATGGGCAACATGGAACACAAGAGACCAAAGATGAGTTTTCTCTCCAGAACTAGTGACTATCACACCTTGGAGAGCAGCTCAGCATACTACCAGTCCGCTCTACGTCCTGGAAAGCACAGGTTGTTTCGATTTGGCCTCGGAGAAAACAAACAAACCAAGTGGGTGGCATTTGCACACCTCAGCTCCCCGGAAAGTCCATTTTGAAGTCTGCCAAGTCTGTAAAGACGGTAAGGTTGCCTTGTCCACACTTTTATTCCACAGCTATTTCCTGAATTCTGCTATGTGCTAAGGACTGTGCTGGGAAGGGACAGCAGGAAACAGGCTGGTGGGGAGGGGGGCAGCTAAGACACATGTAAAGGTCCTGAGGCTGCAGGAAGGAGAGCAAGAAGGAGAAAACTAAAGACAGTCATCGTGGCTCAAAGGCAGAGGGCCAAGGAGAGCGCGCCTTGAGAAGAGGTAGGGGGAACGAAGTGGGGGCAGGGACCCGTAGACCATGCCACAAAAAATTAAACTGAAAGGTTTTCAGCAGTGACGAGCTCAGGGAGCTTTCTTTCCAAAAGATCATTCTGGCTGCACCATGAACAGATCACAAGTAGAGAGAGGAGGTGTGGTAGAGCCAGCGAACTAAGAGACGAATTTACCCATCACTCTAGGAACTGATGGATTAAGATCAGGGCAGAGCTGCTCAAAGCCAGGTTTCCCGCCAGCAGTAATACCCCACCCCTGGGAGCTTTGGAAATGCAGATTTCCAGGCCTCACCTGTACCTACTGAACCAGAACTGTCGGGATTTAAGGCCAGGAATCTGCATTTTAGTCAGCTCACCTGGTGACTCTTACACATTCTCAGCTTTGAGAGGTACTGGATCAGGATAGCAGTGACAGAGAAGAGGACACGTGAAAATCTATTTTGAAAAGTGAAAGAGTGGATCAACAGGGAATGGAGGATAAATTCTGATAAAGCCATGCTGTAGAGCTTTATGGAACAATTCTTCTGAAGTAGAGGATGCAAACCCATCACGACAGGTACTTCTGATGTAATATTAAGTAAAAAAAGCAAAGTGCTGAGTAAAGAGTATAATATCCCTTTTAAAGAATACAGTCATACATGGCTATAATGTATATATCCGTATGTTTTCCTAGGTTTACGTAAGAATAGAATTAGAGAATACCATACACCAAAGGTTAACATCAGTTCCGTAGGAAGCAGAGCCTGAGCAGTGTGGGGAGTGCTGATATTTCAATATATGAATTTTATTTACTTGTTAAAACAAGCACTTTTAATAAATGTTTTTACGGCTTAAAACTAAAAGGCAGTCTTACAATGATACACGCATGTCAAATGCTCCCTGAGACCTGAGAATCCCAACAGGACGAGAGGAACATCCATCCGTGAGCACACTGGGGTGAGAGGCCCTGGCGCACGGCGCCCTGGACCATCCAAACCCAGCCCTTGTCAGCTTCGGGACTCTCCTTCCTAAGCTCCTCATCCGCACGGCTCCCGGGTTGGGAGAGCAGACCACTGAACTCAGCTTGCTTATGCACGCGGGGCCTCCGCTCTCCTGGCACACGGACTTCCTTTAAGGCCTTTATGAATATCGAAACTGACCTCGAGACCCCCTTTTCGGGGTTCCAGAAGAGGAAGGTATCGAGGGTTCCTTTTGGCCGACCGTATGTCTGGTCATGATGC
>PITB01025402.1:0-22812 GCA_004024585.1 Paradoxurus hermaphroditus
CCACGCTCTGTTACCGCCCTGCGCCCTCGCAAGGGTGCGGTAGGCAGGAGGCCATCATCACCGCTCCCGGGGGGCAGCCAGGAAGGGACCTGGCCCAGCCCCAGCCCTTGGTGACACCGCCAGGGAGGGCACATCACCCGGGCAGCAGGGACGGGGCAGCGGGGCTCCAGATGTGCCCTCGGAGCCGCTCCCAGGAGACCCTCAAGGTGACCTGCCCCGTGCACCAAGGAGCTCCGAGCCTGAACTGCCCTGGAGAAGGGGAGAGGTGGCCCGGGAAGGGGCACGCGGGCCCATTCCCTCCCGTCCGGGCACCAAAGCCCAGCCCTCTTCCACACAGCGGCTGATGGAGGGCAGCAGGTAAGGTTTGTTTTTACGGAGACGTTTTTACAGGTTTTTAAAGCATGGGCCTTAATTTTTACAGCAGTCAGAGGCTTCCAGGGGGCTGAGCTGCCAAGACAGGGTCCCCGCAGACTCCCTCTGCTCCGTTAACAGGTGCATTGTCATTCAAGTCCCTCCTCAGGCGAGCTTCCCGCTTCCCTCCCTGGGACCCAGACCCACCAGGGGAAAGAAAGTTCAGCTGGCTGCTAGTCCCCGACGCTCACGAACCGGTCGCACTCCGGGTCTAAAATGAAATGTAAAATCAAACTACGATTGCAGGGCCTGGACGGACGGGGCATTCCGGAGCCAGGAGCAAGCCCCAGCCGCAGCCCCCTAGCTGGCCTGCCCCCCCGTGGGCTCCAGCCCCCCAAACCGGGAGGGCCCGGAGAAACCGACACGGCCCGCGTCCTCCTGCCTGGTGCACGCTGACCTGTCACCGAGGAAGCATCGGCAGAGGCCCCATGGAGGGCCAGCGGCGAGGTCCGCTACCCCGGGCGGCGCCAGCAGGGGCAGCGCCGTCTGCGGGGCCTGGCGGAGGGCGGACACACCTTCCAGACGATGGGTCACCGGCAGCGAAGTCTGATTACTGGGTCTGGGAACCGGGCGCAAAATTACAGACCTCGGAGATTTCTAGGGAAGACGGGACGTCGCCGAGGTCTGAGAGCTGGGATGTGTCGGCCGTGAAAACGCTTTTCTGATTCCCAGTCATGACACGGGCTCGTGCCAGCTTTCGGTGCCACCCGACCGGCTCAGGACACCTGCTGCGCGGCAGGTGGGGCTGCAGCCACCCCCAGGCCTGCTGTCACCGGTAATGACAGTATTTAAGCCGAGAACCAGCTTCCTTTAATTCCTATTATTGCCACGGCTGTGGGACTCTGCCTGTCCTCGGCACCCGAGACTTTGACCTTCCCAAGAGAGGGTCCGGAGGAAACACCTCTGCCCTCTGGGGAGTTTAGAACGGCCTTGCCACCCTCCTGACGGGCGACGCCCTTCCTGCACCCTCTCCCTGGGACGGCACGCTCCCCCCAACCCCCCGCCCCCGGTGTGGACAGTGGAGGAGACACAGGTGCTCGGCCAGGGAACGGGCGACACCTCTGACGCTGTCGTCTGGCTCTTCTCTGTGAGCGGTCCCCCCGGGATGCCCTCCCCTGGCCGAGCCCACACCAGCCCCGCCCGGCTCTCAGGGCCCAGCACGGGCCAGGAGCACGGAGCCTCCCCCGTGACTGCTGCAGGGAAGCCACCTTCCTGTCCCCCCCACTGACCAGTCGCCGCCTCCTCCTGCTCCAGTGCCGCACGGACGGATGGACAGACTGACAGGCAGGCACAGTGTGAGCACGGGACGTGCTCAGGCAAGAGACCAGCCAAAAAGGGTCACAGCCCTTCTGGTACAAGGACTTTTCTTAAGGCCCCAGGCCCCGGTTCCAGAAGGAATTACAGGCGTCCCTCGTTTTATCACCCTTTGCTTTATTGCCTTTCGAGGACACCACGTCTTTTACAAACGGAAGGTCTGCGGTGACCCCGCGTCGGGCAACAGCATCCGTTCATTCTCTGGGTCTGTAATCGCGTTTTGCTAGTTCTCCCAACATTTCAAAATTGTCCTTCTTATTCTATCTGTTATAGCGATCTGGGATCAGGGACTAAGATTCACTGAGAGCTCGGATGATGGCTGGCTAGCATTGTTTGGCAACAAAGTATTTTTTTAACTTAATTCTGAGGCGGGTGGGCAGAGAGAGAAGGCGAGAATCCCAGGCAGGCTCTGCGCCGTCAGCACAGAGCCCGATGCGGGGCTGGAACCCGCAAAACCACGAGATCGTGACCTGAGCCGAAACCGAGAGCCAGAGGCTGAACCGGCTGAGCCCCCCAGGCGCCCCGCAACAAAGTATTCTTTAAGTAAAGTATCCACGTCGGTTTTCAGACATGACACCATTGCACACTTAACAGAGCACGGCGTAGTGCGGACCTAACATTTGTACGCGCCGGGAAACCGAGGCGCTCACCTGCCTGGCCCTACGGCGGTGTTCGCTCCCTTGCGGCGGTCTGGACCCGAGCCTGCCGCGTCCCCAAGGTGGGCCTGTGTTCACGACAGGGCCCCACGGTGTCTGAGGAACAGCTATGACACCGAACAGTCCGTGTGCCCCCAGACCTCGGATCCACGGAACTCTGAACAGAACACGCACGGGAGGAGACACCGAGTGTGCCACCGACCGCTCGTTCTACGTTCATAAAAATAGTCAGTGAACTAATTATTCGGGGAACTGAATTTAAATGTTTCTGTTTTAAATGATCGCAATTTGAAACCACAATGCTTGGGAATTTTAATTTGTATTTTGCCTTTTCGTGGGTCATTTGAAGTATTTCAGTAGCTGTCCTTTTTGGAATATTACCAAAAAATGCTTAAATTTATTTTCCTTTCTGCTTCGATGAAAGCCCATGCACATTCTGTGTGTGTTAATATATTTTTAATTATTTAGACTATGTTCTCGACAGAACATAAGTGGTGTGAAGACCTGTATTACAACAAGCATGCGTAGTAATTTTGCTAAAGAGAAGGCAAGACAAGTACATTTTATGAAATGTGTTAAAAATGAACCAATGACGTTTATCACTTTCCAGACACCGCGGGGCTTCAACGCAACACCCACGTGTGCAGCACAGTAACGGGGTTCACTCAGATTTCATGGAATGCCAGCCCTTACTCACGTGAAACGATAAATCTTCAAACACTTAAAATTTCGTCTTCATGAAGGTTTATCTGCGAAAGCATGTTTTATCTAACGGATTGCTGACTGGATGGATCGTTTTATAATCTTTTTAACGTTTACTTATATGAGAGAGAGAGAGAGAGAGAGAGAGAGAGAGAGGGAGACAGACAGACAGAGCACGAGCAGGGGAGGGGCAGAGAGAGGGAGACACAGAATCTGAAGCAGGCTCCAGGCTCCGAGCTGTCAGCACAGAGCCCGACGCGGGGCGCGAACACACAAACTGTGAGATCATGACCTGAGCCGAAGTGGAACGCTTAACCGACTGAGCCCCCCCGGGCGCCTCTGGAAGTATCATTTTAAACAGGAAGCAGGTGTACTTCCGCCCCAGCCCCGAACATCAGGACAGGCCTGCGAGAGGGGGGCATGACCGCCCCCCACACTGAGCGCTCACGGCAGGGCTCAGAGAGGCCCTGTCCAGATCGCGGTCTGACCTTGACCGCGCCTATAGTCTGCAGGAGAGCAGATGCCCCGTAAACACCCCGGGCTTCTGCTGGACCCAGGGTGGGGCAAGGCCCGGGGTCTTTGTCTGCCCGAAGCCGAAACGGAACACCAGCGACCCGGGGCTTACACAGACACTCATCTCCAAGTCAGCGAGCTGGGGGCCGGCGCGGTCCCTCCCGCCTGCACACGGTGCCCTCGCCGAGGCCTCACGAGGAGGGAGAGCGCTCCCTGGTGACTCCTCTTACAAGGACACTAACCTGGCAGGATCAAGGCCCCACCCCGAGGACGAGGGCCTTTTACCTTAATCACCTGCGTACTTAAAGGCCCGTCTCCAATTAGGGCCACACCGGGATCGGGACTTCAGGAGGGCGGAGCACGCGTGTTCCGTCCACACCACCCAGCGAAGGCCCGCCTCGGTCCCGAGCCCCTGCCGGCCGCTCCCTGACCTGGCGCAGCGGGAAGGGTGCCCGGGAGAGGCCTCCGCACCGAGACGGCGGCGCGGCGGCCACGGGCGTGCAGCGGTGCTTTCTCAGAACCCTGGTGACGAGCAGCAGCCTGACGCCTCGGGCCCGCGTTTCCATCGTCTTTCTCAGTCAAGGCTCCTGGGAGGGAGGGACGCGTCACACAGAACATTCCTGGGTGCGTGGCCCCGGAGCACGGAGCCTCCCAGAAAAGCGGCCTCATCCCCGCACGCTCCCCGCAGCCCCGGCTCCCGCACAAGGGAGACCACGGCGCGTGCGACACACTCAGGATCCTCCCCAGACGCTCCTCGGGGCCACGTCTCCGGGGGCCACGGCCTCCCGGCGATGGAGGCTGGGGAAGGGCGTCCTGTCCAGCACCAGGTCCCCCTCGCTGTCACTTGGGAGCAGAGAGAGGCATCACCGCTTGTTCGACGGCCTTTATAAACCGATTCCGAGCGTTTTCCAAGCAGCCGGGGGATCTCAGCAACGACCAGAGGAAAACCCTTCTCACCCGGCAGCGAGAACGCAAAAAGAAAGGAGAATTCGGTCCTGGAACAGGTCCTCATCCCCACGGGGACCGCGGGGATGCCGCCCGCTCCCGAGCAGGCCTAAAGGGGACGCTCCCGGGTGCCTCCCCGCAGCCGAGTCCTGCGTCCCTGCAGTGAGATCAGTCTCGTGGGAATGCCCGGGCTGCCTGGACACAGAAGGACAGCTGTGTCGAACCCTCTTCCCTGACCGGCCGGGCAAACCTTCCTGCCCACCCACGAGCCCGCGAGCGAAGGGCGGCCTCCACGGAAACCACAGAGCTCCCACTCCTCAGAACGGAAACGCACCCGTGCTCCCGCGCGACTCACACAGCAATGCACCCCAACATGCTGGACAGGGTCCCCACAATTCACGTCCTGCGACCTCAGAACGGGACCTTATTTGAAGCAGGGTCGCTGCAGATGTAATCAATCAGTGGGGCCCCGGAGGGTAGGGTGGCGAGTAGTGACGAGTCCTCCCGAGAAAGCGTGTGACAGCGGGGAGAGGCCGCGTGGCGCCGGAGCCGGAGGCTCGAGGGAGGCGCCCGCCCTCCAGGCAGTGCCACGGGCTGCCGGCTGTCGCCACGGGCTGGAAGAGGCAGGAAGGACCCTCCCCTGGAGGCTGCAGAGGGAGGACGGCCCTGCCGGCGCCTCCACCCTGGACGTCCAGCCTTCAGAGCAACGAGAAAATACGTTTCTGTCGCTTCGAGCCGCCAGCTCTTGGGCCCGTACCCTGACAGCCGGGGGACTTGGATACGCCAAGAATTCACGCTCACGGGAGGAGCGTCTTCACTGCTGCTCTGAACTCAGTTCTCTGTGGGCTGTGTGCGCACCCGCCGTCTGGGCCCGCTGCCTTTTCGGAGCGAGGAAACGATCGGCCGACAGGGAATCACCAATGACGTTTCTAAAAGGCCCTCAGCAGCAACTGGCGGCAGGGACCAGACGAGGGAACGGGCTTTGGAGGGAACCACACAGGATGGCTTCGGCGCCGGAGCCCCTGGGGCGGTGGCCACTGAGCACCCCCACCTGGCCCCCGCGGTTCCCTCTGCCTGCTATCCCTCCTCTCCTGCCTCCTCTTCCCGGACCACCCTTTATTTTTTTGTTAATATTTTTTAATGTTTACTTTTGAGAGGCAGAGAGACAGAGCATGAGCAGGGGAAAGGGCAGAGAGGGGGGAGACACAGAATGCGAAGCAGGCTCCAGGCTCTGAGCTGTCAGCAGAGCCCGACATGGGGCTTGAACCCACAAACGGTGAGATGGTGACTTGAATCAAAGTTGGACACTTAACCAACTGAGCCACCCAGGCATCCCTCTTTTTTTTTATTAAGTTTATTTATTTGAGAGAGACAGAGACAGCATGAGTGGGGGAGGGACAGAGTGACAGAAAGAGGCACAGAGAATCCCAAGCAGGCTCCACGCTGTCAGCACAGAGCCCGAGGTGGGGCTCGAACTCGTGAAACTGTGGGGTCGTGACCTGAGCCGAAGTGGGACGCTCCACCGACCGAGCCCCCAGGCGCCCCGACCGCCTGTTCTTACGCTAAAAACACGCAGGTGCAGAGCCCCTGCTTCTTCAGCCGCGTCTACCACCTTGGTTTTCTCAAATCTCACTCTGTGTTGTGTTTACTCTTTACGTCGCTGCAGGAGAGCCGGTAGAATACCCGACGCGTGCTGCCGCTCCCTGCGCCCCTCGTCTGACAGAGTCCACAGCCGAAGAACAGTGAACGAACGGGCACGGTGTGCCATGGGGGGGAGGGGAGCCCGTGTGAGCAGACCGGGGCAAGACCGCTCTCTCCAGAAGACGCAAACCCGATGGTGCTTGGACCACAGAGGCCGTGAAGGGGAGGCCACAGCTGCCAACCATGGTCACGGGGACAGTGAGGCAGAGAGTGGGGATCTAGAGAGAGCACGGAGGGCGGCGAACAGAGAGAGGTAAGGGCAGGGGAGGGACAAACTGGAAGCAGGTGGAGAGAGGTGGAGACAATATACAGAGACGAGAGGGGGAGAGAGAGAGAGAGACCGCCATGTCCAGGGGAGACAGCGTAAGGTGCTGGAGGTAGCCTTCTGCCCGGGACCACCGGGATGGGTTAAACATACATGAAAAACCTGCATTTCCTGAGGGACAGGAAGCAATCGAGGTGAGCCCTGTGACCGGTCCCAGCCTACTGCCGTGGGGACCATCTGCAGGGCACAGAGCAGGAGGGAGGGCTGGACACGGAGGCCACAGGAGACGTACAGAGGGTCCCTCGGAGTGTTCCGGGGCACGGGAGCAACACGTGCATGTGACAAACCCACCAGGGACGGGGAAAGAGGCCCCCGAAGGGCTCCAGGGAACACCACGCGTCAACCACACAGCTCCTGGAACAGGGCTGGTGCCTCCAGCCCACCTGGGAAACCTCGTGACTCAGGGCCGCCGAGCACACAGACGGTTCTGCCTCCAGACTGAACACACGCCGAAGGCAAGACTGGAAACGACCGACTTTTTAAGGTCAGAACGAAGGTCAAGAATATTCGTGCACGTTCAAAAATACACAGACTCGGGATAAAAATTCACGATTCACAGAGGTTAGCAATAAAAAATATTAATAAGCTGATCAAATAATAATAGGTACCAGGCACACCAAGAAGCGGGGAAATAAGACCGATGACGAGGACTGTATCAGTCAATCAAAGCTAACCCAAAACTGATACAGACAGATGCTAGAATTAGCAGGCAAGGCACTAAAAAGTATATGACCTACATTCTTTTTTCTTTAATTTTTTTTAATGCTTGTTTATATTGGAGAGAGAGAGAGAGAGACAGAGCATGAGCATGAGCATGAGCAGGGGAGGGGTAGAAAGAGAGGGAGACGTAGAATCCGAAGCAGGCTCCAGGCTCCGAGCCGTCAGCACAGAGCCAGACGCGGGGCTCGAACTCATGAACTGTGATATCATGACCTGAGCCGAAGTCGGACACTTAACAGACTGAGCCACCCAGGCGCCCCTGACCTACATTCTTCATGTTCATAAAAGACAAAAACTAAATAAATCAAACTTCCAAAGATGAAAACCGTAATGTCTGAAATGAAAAAGACACCAGACGGGATTAGCGGCAAATTAGATTATCAGATAAAAAAGATTTGCAAGACTGAAGACATAGCAAAATGAAACACGCAGAGAAAATAACAACGAATTATAACAAGAGATTATCAGTAAGCTATGAAACAACCTCAAGCAGTGTAACGTACATGTCACTGGAGTCCCTGACAAAAGGGGGAGGGGGCACAGAAAACTTGACTGAGAATGTGGCCAAAAATTTTGGCCACAAATAACACAAATCTGATGAAAGCTGCAAACTCACAAACTCAAGAATCTCCATGAAACCCACGCACGAGAGTCATAAAGAAAACTACACCGAACATCACAATAAATCAAAACTAAAGATAAAGAGAAAAAAGCTTAAAAGCGGACAAAGACTTAAAAACATAAAGCCTTCTACATCTGAAAAAAAAAAAAAAATCACACTTAAGAATGACAGCAGATTTCTGGTCAGAAACAATACGAGTGAGCAAACGATGGAAGACGTCTCGGCCGCGTCGGAAGGAAAATCGGCAAAACTAGAATTTTAGGACTGGCGAAAGCATCTCTCAAAGATGAAGAGCTTCCACACATGTGGAAGCTGCGAGACTTCACGACCGGCAAGCCCTCCGTCTAGGAAATGTTAAAGGAGAGGCTTTGGGCAGCAGGAAATGAAAACCAGATGAAAATATGAAACGACACAAGAGAACGAAGGCGATGGGAAATGACGATCGTGGGGGTAAGGACAAGCTTTTTCTCCTTTACGCCTCTTTAAAAGGCAACCGACTCTTAGGCAAACAATGTAGGGGGGTGCTTATAAGATACGTACGAGAAAAATATATAAGACAGAACTGAGACAGAAACGGGAAGTATGTTACCGTAAGTGTCTCACACATCAGCCGGTGTGATGGGCCTCGAAGACGGGCTGGACTGAGACAAAAGTTTTTATTAGAAGGTCTTGAGCAACCACCGAACTAACAAAACAAAGAGGTACAGCCATCAAGTCGGAAAGGAGAGAAAACGAATCGCGAAGTTCTACTCATGTAAACAAAGGCGGGAAAAGGTGACCAGAGGCCAGAGGAGACGAGCGGAAAGCCCGCAGCAAGGGGACAGATTTAAACCAAACCAGTGCCATCTTCACATCGAATATGACCTAACTCTGAGCTTTCGATTAGAAATGCACGTTAAAAATAAAGACAAAAATAGCTGAGGGGAGTCTGGCTGGCTCAGTTGGTAGAGCATGTGACTCTTGATCGCAGGGTCGTGGGTTCAAGCCCTGCATTGGGAAATTACTAAAAAATAAATAAACTTTTAAAAAAAGAAGAGGGAGTTTAAGAATATCTGGAAAGTAAAAGGATGAGATGAGGCAAAGCACATTAACATGAATCAAGGGAAACCCAGAGTAGTTACACTATTTTTATCAAAAAACTGAAGGGAAGCAAAGTTCTCAATTCCTTCTATGAGGCCAATGTCCTCCAGCTACTAAAAAAAGAAAAAGAAACAGAGATCAATATCTTTCCTGAACATAGATGCCAACATTCTAAACAAAATTTTAGCAAATCAAGTCCGACAGCCTGTACCTCACAACCAAGGGTGGTTTCGATCGGGAATGCGAGGGGGATTAAACGTTCGACAAATCAATGTTGTTCGCCATACGAACAAACTAAAAATGATATTTAAAAAAATACAACCATCTCAATAGCTGCAAAAATAAAATAAAATAAAAATTAAAAATTAAAAAGCTCTTGGCAAAAGGCGGCCCTGATCCGTGACAGAAACGCTGAGAGAAGCGGGACTCCGGAGACATTTTCTCAGCCTGAGACGGCGCACCTGTGACGCGCGCACGCCCACGGCGAAAGCCTGAAAACGTTCCCCCAAGAGCAGGGACGAGACAGGGACGTTCCTGTTTGATAAGACAACAAAAACAAACCACGGGGTGCCTGGAAAGGAAGAGACGAATCTGTCTCTGTTCGCAGACGACGGGATTGTCCGTGTGGGAGGGTCTCTGCGATCGCCAGGCGAGCCAGGACAACGAGAAGTGATTTCCAGCAAGGTTAGAGGACACGGCACGATAAAAAGCTACCGCCATGTTTCTGTGCCGCTGCGGCGAACCCCCGGAAATTGGAACTGGAAAGCAATACCATTTAGAATATTGAACGAAACCACGACGGGCTCAGGGGATACCTGATGCGAGACGGAGAGCCCCACACTCTGAACACAGCAAAACACTGCCCAGGGAAACACAGGCGTCAGGACAGAGAGGCCGCCTTCCAACGAGGGCCCCCAAAGTTCAAGTTCACGCAAGCCTCTGCCGGCCGATCAGGGAGCCGGGGGTGCAGGCCTTCCCCAGAGCCGAGAACCCACGTCCAAGGTGACGGCGGCCGGCCCCCTGGGGACCGAGAGCTTCTGCCGACCTTCCCGGGGACAGATGTTACGATTTCCATTTTGCACTTGCAGAAAAGAAAAGTCACCTGGGAGCAAACAGCTCTGGGTGTCCCTTTTCCAGACGCACCCGTGACCAGGTGTCCCCGCCCTCCCGCCTCGCCAACACCTAGTTATTTATAAGGAAGAACCCAGGACACGGAATGCGTGCGTGTCTGTGTTTAAACGGACGCTTCCGCCGGTGAGCTTTACCAAGGGGCACGGGATGGAAGGAAAGCGAACAGAGGAAGCAGTGTCCATGCAAAAATGCGGAGGAGGTGACAAGCGCTGCTAACTTATGGTCTGGGCAGTTAAAATAGCTTTTCCTACCAGGGTAAGAGCCAAAGAAACGCGAGAAGACACCAAGCTTCTTACCTAAACCCACCTGACGATGCGCCACACAGAGTCCACAGCTCAAGTCCAAGTTGCAAAAAGTAACAACAAAAAGAAAAAAAGAAAAGAAAAAGAAACCAACGCTCATTCCTAATCAAAACAGACACAGGCTTCTAGACAACACCTACAGACGGCCTGTTGGAGAAGCTTCTCAATCCACACAAATAACCCACCCCACACTAGCCCACAGGCCGACGTGGATCAAATTTCAGTCCAGGGGCGCCTGGGGGGCTCAGTCGGTTGAGCGTCCGACTTCGGCTCAGGTTACGATCTCTGCGGTTCCTGAGTTCGAGCCCCGCGTCGGGCTCTGTGCTGACAGCTCAGAGCCAGCAGCCTGCTTGGGATTCTGGGTCTCCTTCTCTCTCTGCCCCTTTCCTGCGCGCTCGCTCGCTCTCTCTCTCTCTCAAAATAAATAAATAAACTTAAAAAAAAAATAAGAGGGAAAGTTGACGTTCCGGAGTGACACCCCGCATGTGGGGACGCGAGGGGGACTTCCGCCCCGGCCCGGCCGCTTCCCCTCACTTGGATCCCAGCACTCAGGACGCCTCTGGGGAACCTGATGAACCCGAGAGAAAAGAGGCGCAGACACCGGGAGTGGGGGCTCCCCGGTCACATGACCCCGTGCGGGGTGCCCGGCAGCCCGCGAGGCCTGACAGTGCCCGCCTGCATCGAGCTGCCGGGGCCTGTTGTACACACAAAAACCGCCAGAGACTCGGACACAGAGCAAATTCGAAGCCTGGCCGAAGAAGGCCGGGGCGACCAAGCTGAGGGAGTCTTCCAGAAACCACAACCAAAAGGCAAAGAGCTGGAAGGACAGGGGAAGCAGGTAACAACGGAAGGACAGGGTCAGTCCGAGAACTTCAAGAGCACAACTAGACACGTTCTGGAAGGCAGAACAGTGACCGGAGGGAGGACTCCTCCGTGAGCACGTCTAGGTGCGACTGAGGGACCGGACACTCCCTGAAACAGGGCTTCGGCCTGCAAGCGAGCAACGGTTCAAAATGCTCTCATAAAACACGGCGTCGGCTTTTTTCAAAGTGTGGCCACCCTTGCGTGCAACGGAGCCATCCGCTAACAAGCGGCGTGCGGCCCTGAAGAACGGCATCCGCGAAGACACGATCTCTCGATCTCTCGAGAACGACGTGGGCGGTGAGGCCCCGGGGGCCGGCGGGGGGGGGGGGGGGGGGGACACAGGCGCAGGAGCGCACGCACGGCTGCCGCGCGAAATCCAGCAAAGGGGCCACGCGAGGCGTCCACGAGAGGGGACGCACAGGCTCCGTGTCCAGGGCCCTCCCGACGCCCTCTGAATTCACGGGATTCGTCCAAAATGGAAGCTGCAGCTGTGAGGACGCGGTCCCTCGGCCCTCAGGTCTGGACCCCGTCCACGCCTCCTGGGGGGCTTTCAAGGCTTCCGAACCCGGGGCGCCCGGGCGGCCCAGTCGGTTGAGCGTCCGACTTCGGCTCGGGTCGTGATCTCACAGTCTGTGAGTTCGAGCCCCGTGCCTGCTGGGCTCTGTGCTCGCAGGGCGGAGCCCGCTTGGGATTCTCTCTGTCCCTCCCTCTCAAAATAAATAAATAACCAGAAAAAAGGCTCCGATCCCGAGGCCCCCGGATGCGGCTCTGCCGGATCAGACTCCCCGGCGGCGAGAGGGCCAGGAAGACCTGCAAGTTTACGAAGAAACAGACCCCAGGGCTCCGCCGTGCCGCCACGTCGGCCTCGGGGAGGAGCTGCGCGACCTGCCACGCGGCCCAGGGACCCCCTGCGGCAAGCCCGCCAGGGCCCCTCGCTGCCACCCCCTCCCCTTTACAGGGGCTGCCTGGGCGGGTAAAAACGTTCTTCATGAAGGAAAAAAAACCCACTTTCTTGCAATTTCCAGGTACCAATGCCGGTTCTGCCGCCTTCTGGAAGGCCGAGGCCTCTTCCTCCCACGAGACGACCTTCCTTCAGGGAAAGGAGGCTCGTTCCTGCCCGTCTGGTCCTGTCACGGGCCCCCCACGTCTGCCGGGGCCCCCGCGTTTCTGCGCTTCCGCTGAGGAGAGGCACGGGCTCTCTGCTGCCGACCGTTCATGGGAACATCTCGGGACGGCCTAGACCCCTGGGGCTGGGGGACTCTGGCCCACAAAGCAGGTGGCTGGGGACCACAGGTCCTGAGGCCAGAAGCCCCGCATCGGGGTGTGGGCGGCTTCCTTCGGGGAGCTTCTACAGCGTACCTGTCCCGGCCCCGTCTCCTGGCTCCCTGCGGGCAGCCCGGCCGCGGCTGGCTCACGGACGCCCGTCTCCTGTCTGTGTCTTCGCATCATCCTGCCTCCGTGTCCGCCCCAAGCTTGCTCTCTTCATAAGGACGCTGGTCACGTTGGGTGGGGGCCACCCAAATGACCTCATCCTAACAAGATCGTCTGCAAAGACCCCACTTCCGAGCAAGGTCACCTTCACGGTACTGGGGGTCACGGTTCCAACACGTCCGGAGGGGAGGGGGACTCGCTCGGACTCAGGACAGGAGAGGCAGGAGCCAGGTCGCCCATGCTTACTGTCCGGTGCCTGCCCCCCCCCACGACGCAGCCCCCCCGCCCCACAACGCAGCCCACCCCTGCAACCCCGTGCGGCCCCGTCTGTGTCGCCGTGTGGGAACCCGGGCTCGGGGACCCAGGCTGACGCTCTGCCTCCCGCTGCGGCTGGGAGCGACGAGCCGACCTTCATCTCTGACCCCGGGCTCTCGTGGCCTCCGCCGGCATCACCGAACCGCGGCAGGCGGACGTGTGTGGGAAAACCTCGAACCCGCTACTTCCTGACGTTACAAATTAAGGCATCATCCTTAACGCCTCGAACCCCCGGATCCCAGCCACCCCTGAGACGGCCGCACCTCCCCAACCGCTCTCGAAACCCGCCCGCTGCCTCTTACCGTCCCTGCTGCCAGCGTGTCGTGTGCACCGGCCCGTCCCCGTCCGCCCGGTCGCCTCCCCGTCGCACACCTGACGACGGCCCAGACCGCTTTCAGCCGCCATCCCCCGATCACAGCGGAAGTCTGCAGTGCACCGTCGACCAAGGCAGGTCAGGCTCCTTTGCTCTGTGTCATCAGTGGATGACGCTTCCCACCGGAGTAGGGACGTCAACCATCACTAACACTAATCGAGGGCAATATGCTTCCCCCAGCGCCATCTCATTTAATCAGGGCAAGAATCGGGCGGGGACGGGATCGCCCCAGCTTGCAGACCTCCCGTGGAAGTAAAGGCACAGCAAGGTTTCTCTGCTTTCCCAGATCACACAGCTACCGGCTGACGGTGGCAGGATTCAAACCCGCTGGCTGACTTCAGAGACCACGAGGTTAAATCGCAGCCCACCGCTGCCGCCCCCTGACAGTTTGTATTAAGCAGAGGTTAAGGTAGGTGTCCTGCCCTGGGTTCGAGGTGCCCAAGGAGTCTGCAAACTCTCCCCACCAAAAAGGAGTCTTACTTCCCACCTCCTCGAACCTGGGCCCGTCCGGTGGCAGAACGAGGAAGAAACAAAGCCACAAAACGTATGCAGCTGGCTTCCGTCCTCGGCTGCTCCCACATGAGGGGTCCGTTGGGTTCTGAGGAGCCCCAGGGAGCCGCACGGACGGAGGGGCCGCGTGGAGGAGCGCCAGCGCGGAGTTCCGGGGCGGAGTGCCGCCGGCTGAGCCCCGCCCGCGAGCCGACCCAGGAGTCAGGAGCAATCAGGAGCTGTTGTTTCCAGCCCCCGACTTGCCGTGTTCCTTCTTTAGCAGCGGTAGGTGACATTCTAAGTCCGCCTCTTGGCGAGACCGGTGCTCACTGCAGGGGACGAGGGGCCGGTCTGCCCCCACTTACCGCCGAGCAGAGCTGGGCACCGAGCTCGGCCTCCAACCAATGTACCCTCGGAGAACCAAGCACACGTCGACACACGTCCCACCACCTCTGGGAGGCCGCCACAGGGACCACCAGCTCCGGGGCCGAGGGACTCCTCGGTGCAGACCAAGAACGGGAGGAAAGCGGCCCCCGCCCCCCGCCCACAGCCGGGCCCTGACTGCCCCAGCGGGAGGCCCAGGAACGCCCCCGCAGCTCTCCGCCCTCCAGAACACACGGTCCCTCTGCGGGGCGAGGACGTCCCACCAGGGCCTGCATGGGTCCTTCCAGAAACAGAGCTCGCCCCCTCTGGGGAGGGGGACTCCTGTGCAAGGTAACCAGCAAACAGGGCTGATATTTATAGCTGACGTCTGGGAAGGCACGGGCACGTGAATAATTGAAAGACAGAAATAACCGAGACCACACGAATCGCCCTGGCAACCAGGTGGAGAGCAGTAGAGGCGATGAAATTAACGGAACCCCAAAGTCAAGACCGAGCAGGTGCAGGGCGTGAGTGCACCCGCGGTGCCCCGGGCCCCATCCATCTGCCCACGCCCAGATCTCAGAGGCCCAGGGCCCACCACGTTCCCGTGCCCTGCGTGGCCCTGGGGCCACTGAGGAGGAAGACCAGCCTCCCGGTGGAGCGCGGGTCCCTGCGGTCTCCCAGGCGCCCGGCCTTTCCGCTCTTGGGGTGGGAGGCGCACAGGATGTGCCGACCACAGGGGGACAGAGGGGAACGGACGAGACTCTCCTGCCTGCAGGATGACGCGTCCGACATTCGGGCCCGAAACCACCAACCACTCAATTTCTCTGGCACCTGTGTTCTAGATCCTTGTTCCCGAGCCTCCTTCTTGAACACCCCGTGGCTCCCCCCAGTCGGCCAGCAGGCACCCCGATGCCTCCACGGGTTCCCCGCGCACCGTCCCCTTCCCATGGCTCCGTGCTGCTCTCCCGTCCCCGACTGAGTGGTGTCGTCCCGGTACCTGGGGCATCGCAGGTAAGCAATCGGTGGGCATGTAACCGGTGAGCCCCGTGTACCTCAGAGAGCATCGCCCCGTCTTCACACGCGAGCCCATGACGCCCAGAGAGGGTGAATTACGTGTCCAATGTCACACTGCTGGGGGTCCCGGGGGCGGACCTCCCTCCGAAGCCTTGCCTGCTGGGCCCGCGTCTTCTCTGGAGAGACTCGCGAGGCCAGAAGCCTCAAAGCGGAAGCGGGGGGCTCCCCACCATGCGGATCCCAAAGCCCGGAGCCCGGGGAGGGGCTGGCTGCCGGTTACGGCGCTTGGAGAGCTGAGCAGCCTGACCGACCCCAGACGCAGACCGAGCCTCCGCGGGAGGGACAGCAGACCCAGCCTCCGGCAGGAGGGCGCCGAGTAGCACACGCCGGGGGTGGGAGCGGCTTTCTCTCCCCAGGGCAGCACAGGCCGCGTGTTCAAAGGAGCTGCAGGAGGACAATACGTAAACCAGCCGCCTCAGGCGCACCAGGTACGGCCCACCTGGAGGGCCGCCTGCCCTCCGTGAAACAGACACGACCGGCCAGCCCAGCTGCCGCTGCCCGGGCCGCCTGGAAGCCCCCTGCCCGGCAGCGCCATGGGCCTCGGCTCTAGTGCACGCTCTCAATCGGGCCGGAGAGAAACGCTTCATAACTCCGAGATAAGCGTTGCTGGCCGCGGCTTCGGAAGGCTGCGTTCTCCCCACACTTAGTTCATGAGCAGGCCCTGGGGGTGTGGGGTCAGTACTCAGTGCTCCTGAGGTCCTAGGGGCTAGGACCCTGCACGGGGACGTCTGTGCCCCTTCTCAGAGGAAGGGACAAGGGGTGGCTGCTGAGATGCTGGGGCCGGTGTGTCATCGTGGGTACGAGACAAGCAGCTGATAATGAAGGCAGGTGTTCTCTCGTCGGCTCTGTATGAGTCAGCTCCAGCCGCAAAACAAACACCACAGACGAGGCTCACACAGCAGACACGTACTATCCCCCGTCCTGGGGGCCGGAGCCCAAGGCCCAGGCAAAGGCAGGGCCGGGGGCTCCCCGAGGCCTCTCTCCTTGTGTGGACAGCATCCTCTCCCTGTGTCCTCACGGGGTCATCTCTCCGTGCGTGTCTGTGTCCTGATCCCCTCTTCTTACAAGGACCCCGGTCACACGGGATCAGGGCCCACCCGGTGACCTCATGTTACCTCTGTCACCTCTGGAAAGTCCCCCCCTCTCCAGGCACAGCCATGTCCTGAGATTGAAGGTCAGGGCTTCCCCATACATATTTGGGGGGACACAGCTCAGCCCCCAACAGGCTCTCCCCCGGCTCACAGGCCCCTTGTAAAGGACTGGGCTGCGTCGAGGAGCCCGTTTGCTAACGGGTCACACAGAACCGCGGCTCGTGCCACAGCTCACGTACGTGACACCACACCCCCTGACCGGCGGCGATCCGGTCTCCCTGAATGGGACAAAATGACACTGTGGCCCCCCGGGCTCCCCCCACGGGTAACAGAAGGGCCAGAACCCGAACCTTCACGAAGACACCTGCGCCAACACGAACCCCAAGGCACGGGTTAACGGGCCGGCGCGCAGCAACCACCCACAACAGAAGTATCAGGAAATTTACTTAATCAACCCAATTTTATACTTTCTGCTTTCAGTCATTACCAGAAAATTCACTTATCAATGCAAATTGCAAGGAAATCTGTATTCATTAAGGCTTTCTTTTTCCTAGAATTTTTATCAAGCCATCAGGAGGCTATCAGCTCGCGAAGGTGACAGGAAATCAAGCCTGCTTAATTAAGTCACATGCAGGCCGCCCAAGGAAGCAGCACAGTGCCTTTGGTAAGGCGAGCCGGCTTCACCCGGGAGCGTTCCTCACCCAACGTAAACATCCAATTCAAACAAAAGCACACTCTTCCTCACTACCTTAATAAAGTCTGGTTCTCCGGAAAGTACTAGAAAAAAATGGGGAGGGGGGAGATAAAATCCTTCCTCCCACCATCTCCTTGCGGGTTCCCAGAGACACAGACGCTCCCAGATACGTGGCATCCGAGCAAAGTCAGACCCTCCGCCGAAAGTCACAGTCCCCTCCCACGAGGCACCGGGGCCCACGGTGACGGCGGCTCCCGCAGGAG
The DNA here is from genome assembly GCA_004024585.1 of Paradoxurus hermaphroditus. NCBI lineage: Eukaryota > Metazoa > Chordata > Mammalia > Carnivora > Viverridae > Paradoxurus > Paradoxurus hermaphroditus. Next base: position 17,383 of record PITB01025402.1, read on the forward strand.
CAAGCCCAGAGGGCTTCCCGGCTGGCGTGCCAGCGCACCAGTTCCGTGTCCGCCTCAGGGACTTTATATTTTTGCCGGAAAGCCAAACCCGTTTCCCGGGTCGCCGGCCGTCCACAGAACTGCTCCGTATCCGGGAGCCGGGCGCCAAGCTGCACGTCTAGCACCTCCTGACTCTGAACGGAGGCGGCGCCGGGACGGCCCAGAAGGCGGCCTCGGAACTGGCGGCCGCGTCCCCACGTCCCCCAGGGCCCAGGCGTGGCGGCCCCGGCCGGCCGGGGGTCCAGCTGGAGGGCCGTCAGCACCGCCTCTGGCTCGGAGCTCCCTGCCCCGCGGCACCTCCTCCTGCCAGAGACGCTGTGACAAAGCGCCACAGACAGGTGACCACGGGTACTTACCGTCTCTCGGGCTTGGAGGCTGGGCGTTGAGAGTGCTGGTCCCCGTCAGAGGTGCGAGAAAAGGCCCCTCCCCGCCTGCCCCGGCCCCTCTCCTCGGCTCGCAGCCCCGCCGCGTCCTCACAGCGCGCTCCTCCCGAGCGCGCGTCTGCCTCCAGACGTCCCCTTTGGTGAGGACGCCGGCCACACGGGATCAGGGCCCACCCTAGTGACCCAGTTTACCTCAATCGCCTCCATAAAGGTCCCATCTCCGGATACGGTCACATTCTGAGCCTCTAAGGACGCCAACACGTGAAATCTGGGGGACAGGACTCGGGCCAGGATGGCGCCGCCGGCTGGAGCGCTGGGCCGAGCGCAGGGGAAGCAGGGTGCAGGGAGAACCCCGAGCCTCACAGCACCGAGCACACCTCCCCGACCCCGGACTGGGGGAGGGGACCGGGTCCAGACGGCTCCAGGGACAGGCTTTGCTCCAGGTGGTCATCAAGACCACATCTGACCACGTGTGTCCACGGGTGGCTGAGCCCCGGGTACGACTAAGCGGCAGGCACCTGTGGAGTCAGCGTGGCGTCAGCGCCGGGGGCGAGGGCTGGCACGGACCGCCCCTTAGCTGATGACACCTCACACCTGGAGGTTACCTCCCTGCTACTCTTAAGTCGCCCCACGTGTTTGAGCTTGAGTTTTATCTGCCAGACCGAGATGGGAGGGACACAGGTGATTCCAAGGCGAGGCCTAGAGACAGGTGCCCCAGAAATAGGATTCCAGGGGCGCCTGGGTGGCTCAGTCGGTTAAGAATCCGACTTCGGCTCAGGCCATGGTCTCACAGTTTGTGAGTTCGAGCCCGGCATGGGGCTGTTTGCTTACCGCTCAGAGCCTGGAGCCTGCTTCGGATTCTGTGTCTTCCTCTCTCTGACCCTCCCCTGTTCATGCTCTGTGTGTGTCTCTCTCAAAAATAAAATAAATATTTTTAAAAAATTAAAAAAAAAAAAAAAAAGAAATAGGATTCCAGGACCAGAAAGCCTCTAGAAGTCCCGGTCACCGACGTGAAGGATCTGACGCAAAGGCCCGAAAGTGTCTTCAGACCAGCTGGGGAGGGTATTTCCACGTCTCTTCCAAGATTAAAAGCCAGTTTCCAGAACTCTCCAAGGACTCATGTGCGTTACTCTTCCCCCCACCGGCCCCAGGATGCCCACCAAACCGCAGCCTCTCAGGCCCCACACAGAAAAAAGCGTCAGAAGTACAAAGTCGTGGTCCCAGGAAGGGGTGCGTCCCTGCTGAGTTTCAAGCCCGCACACTCTGGGATCACAGCTGTACTGTAAGTCCAGTGACCATCCCTGTTTTCAAGTTTATTTGTATATTTTGAGAGAGAAAGAGGGAGCACACACAGAGGAGGGGCAGAGAGGAGACAGAATCCCAAGCAGGCTTTGTGCCATCAGCACAGACCCTGACGTGGGGCTCGAACTCACGAACTGCGCGATCACCACCTGAGCCGAGATCAAGAGTCAGAGGTTTCAGTGAGCCACCCAGGCCCCCCAGCGGCCCTCCCCGCTTTACAGATGAGAAGCGGCTTGGGACATCTGCGTGGCGAGCTGCTGGCTGCCACGTGGGTACCGAGCGCAGACCGACCACATGCCCCGGGCGGAAAACCCTCCATCTCCCAGTCCCAAGAAAAGTGTCATCGCCCATTGGGTAGAAATGAATTTCGGGATGGGCTGAGGCTGCAACTAGAAACTCCTTCCGGTCGCCCTGCTCTGAGGAACCTTCTGGAAGCTGCCGAGTGCCTTCTCCAATGCCGCATTTCCGGGGGGCTTCCCTGAAGGGAGCGGGAGGCTGAGCACAATTAGGATTATTTGTAGAAGCCCTGGTTTATCTGCTTGTCTGCCTTGGCTTCTCCGCGAGGGCAAGGAGTGTGCCCACGTGGCCTCTGGGCCCACGGCAGGTGCTTAACCACGGGGTGCCGCGGGAACGAACGGCGACCCAGCGGCGAGGGTCCAAGGGGCACGAACAAGGCCCTGCACTGGAGGTGTGTTCACGCGGCCCAGCAGATCTGCCCGTTGTCCCACTGCGGCCAGCCTGGGCCGCAGCCTCGCCCCGGGGACCCCGCCCCTCACCTCAGGAGGAGGCTGGCTCCCGGCCTGGCCCCTCGTCTCTCTCCGCCCCTCGGGGCTCCGGGCAGGTAAGGGAACAACAGCTCTCAGTGCGGACAGAACCGCAAAGGGCACAGTTGGCCCCTCGGGGGCTCAGACCCAGGTAGCAGCAGCCCCAGTGGGGGATGGGCAGGGCTCACTGGTCCCATTTCAGAGATCAGGAGGCAGAGGCCAGAGCGGCGAGGGTGCTCCGGGCCCACAGCCAGGCAGGAGCGGAGCTAGAAGCCAGGTCGCCATCTCCATGCGCCACGTGCTCCCCACCTCGGGAGCCCTCCAGCAGCCTGCAGCCCGGTGGCCCCGCACTGGCGTCCGAGGAGGCCACATCGGCCAGTGCCACCACCCAGAAGACGACCTCGGGGAAGTGCCCGAGTCACAGGTGGGCCAGCGCAGCCCAGGTGGACCCCAGGGTTCTACTCCTCCGCATTCAGGGCTCCTGGCCCCACCTGGGCCGAAACACTGCCGTGCGCATCTAACGCCCACCTTCTCAGGTTAGGACAGAAACAGCAGAAAGCAGAAAAGGAACAGGATGCTGACCCGGGTGTGGAAGCCCCGGCCAGAAGGCCAGGGAGCCAGACGACCCCGGGATGGCCCGCGCCGGGTCAGGTGACATTGGCCCTGTTTTCTGTCTTCCACATTTTCTGTGGGGTAGCAAAATACATGAATTTTTATACAGAAAACACATGAAAACACCAGGTCTAAGGGACCCAAGGCAACCGCACAGGGTGGGGGTGGCCTTTGGAATCAGTCGGGCCTGGTGTGGGGCCTGGACATGCTATGTGTCATCGCTGTCCCCCACCTTCAGGGCTCGGGGACGATCCTGCTCGCTGAGAACGGGCTCAGCGGGTTATTTATCACTTCGCTCTTTCATCAGCCAACACAGTGGCCACGTCAGACATTTCTCACGGAATGGTCTCCGTGGCCCCGGACAAACGCTCTGGCCCCCCTCCAAATCACCCCGGCTCCTGCCAACTGCCTCCTGGCTCTCGGAGGCCGTGGACGGAGAAATCACACACCAGGGAGGCTTGTGTCACTCTCTCTTCCAGGGTCCTCTGTCTAGTGGGACGGTGGGGGCTGCAGTGGGGCAGTGTCTCTGCAGAGATCAAGCCAACAAGGAGACCGGCCACAGCCAGAACCTGATTCTCGCCAACAGGGAGCCGGGCCTTGTATTTTTTAAGTAATAGCAGAAAGAGAGCTAGCCCCGCCCCGCGCCGGCCCCGCCCCGCGCCGGCCCCGCCCCGCGCAGGCCCCAGCTGGCTCTCCTGTGTCTGGAGGAACTTCGTCCGCAGGCAGGCGGTCCTCCCGCTCTGGGTGGAGTCCTCCCACTCTGGGTGGAATCCTCGTTCTCTGTCTGCAGCATTTGCTCCATGGGAGTTTCAGGGCTGGTACTTGGCACCCCGAGGGCTCCGATGGGGGAATCCCTCCCATCTCACTGAGCGGTTTGTCCATCGGGGTCTCCATGGGTGCCTGAACGTGGTCAGAGCTTCCTGGACCCACAGCCCCAGGATCAGGAAGGTCCTGAGGGGAGCCTGGGCCCCCCGGAAGCTGAGCTGGTTGGAGACCCTCAAGGAGGAGGCGGGATGCGCGTTCCAAACTAAGAAACTAAATCCGGGACAGGCCAGCTCCCTGCGCTCACCTTAGCCACTCTACATTTGGTGCCCTCCCCGGGCGCCGCGCTGGGGGCAAGGAGGAGGCCGCACCGCCCCGGCTTCAGGACAGACCTTGGGAAAGGATCTGGGGGAGGCCAAGGAGACAGGACTCTCCTTTCCACCGGCACCGCGTGGGCGCACAGTGCGTCCTTCCTCACACACCCCTGACTCCACAGAATAAGGGAATCGGGGCGGTGGGCGAGCGTGGGGAGAGTCTGGAAGGCAAACCCGGCCGTCCCCACGATGAGACAGCAAACCTCCGTGAGTCGGTGGAGCCCAGCATTGGCTAACAACCCAGTCTCCCGAGACCCCTGCCCGGCGGGGACCGAGACCACCCCTCGTCACCGACAAGGAAAGACAGGCTCAGAGAGAAACAAACACTACGTAAACCAGGGGCTGATACGTGGTGGAACCAGGACGCGGTCTTGCGTGGCTTGGACGTGGCGCCCACGCCCTTCGAGGCTGTCGTGCGGTGGAGGGCGAACTCAGGAGGCCCGAGCCGCCCAAACCCGGCCCCTTCCAGAGGCAGGCGCGGGCCCTGCCTGGCTCCTGGGAGGCACCTCTGAGCCCTGGGAATGAACCATCCAGGGTCTCCGCTAACCGTGTGATTTGCGGCAGGGGAGGCTCAGCCCATCGGTGTCAGCCTACCCTCTGAGGGGAGGGGCCGGACACCAAAGTCGGCCACGCCTACGTGACCAACCCCCAAGAAAACCCCGGACTCAAGGCCCGAGGAACTTCCCTCATTGGCGACAGTTCACATGTGTAGTCACGCGTGGCTGCAGCAGAATTAAATACTGGCCGTGAGACCCCACGGGAGGACGGCTGGACGCCGGCGCCCGGTCCCTCCTGGACCGCCCTGGACCCCTGCTGATTCCAGCTTGGATCCTTTGATCCCGGGGGTGGTCTTGGGGACCCCTGAACGTAACCGTCCTGTCCGTGGCTGTAATCCACGAGCAGACTGCATGGCAGGGTGTGGAAACAGAAGCTGGGACTCATTTATTTTTTATAACGGTCAAAAATGCAAATCCAGACAAACCGCTCGGAGGAGTCCCCAAGCTCGTGTGCTGACACGGTGGCCAGGGCGCCAGGGCCAGGTGCCCGGCGACTCCTCTGGGGAACGGTGGCCACCCCCGTGGGAGGAGTCCCGCCGGCAGGTAACAGGAGCCCCTGCGTCTCCCATCTGGGCGGCCCCGACAGCTGTAAGGCGAGGCTGTGCGGGAAGGGTCCCCACAGGCAGTCTCGGGTGAC